>CAXKVX010001955.1:0-161135 GCA_964058865.1 Eleocharis quinqueflora | reverse complement strand
CAATCATATTTGGTCAAAACGTATTCTTGTGTCCTACATCACCAAAGATAAAAACTTAAAGAAAGAAATTCGGCCTTAGTTGCCATACGGAAAATAAGGAACCGACTACCCGTTGAAAAGTGAAAAAAATGGGAACTTCCTGTACCAACCAGGGGCCAAAGGGGAGCCCCAGACTTCCTCTGTACCAACCAGGTGCCAAAGGAGGAAGTCCTTCGAATATTAGGAGATCTCTTAATATCGGCTAATAGAGAATATATATAAAGGAACAGAATAGCTCCAATACCTCACATATGGCACGCACACTCTAAGACTGAGACGCCGGCCTTATTCACTCAGAGAGAGGATTATAACATAATTTATAGATAATATGGAGATTGAAAATAAACTCTCAAATGGCATTACGAGTCATCAAGTGATGAGCCCGCTGGTGAACATTAGTCGGATGTCCTTAAGGACATCCCGTTAAGAGTATCCCATGGGCTATGTCAGACACCATGACACATACTCCCTCCACGATGCCCTCAGACTACATCCACTCTAAGGTTCACCGGCCCGACACTCAGCACTCCCGACGTAATACATATAATATTGAATACGCATCTACCTATAAGTATCTAATAACCTATACGATCCATATATCAGATCTCACGTGCAATATGAATGCAAAGGATATGTAATGCAAGTTGGTCTCAATTATTGGTTACAGGTATGCACGTATGACAATTCAAGTTCTACGGGCCTGATTACATATGTTGGTAATTGTTGGTACCTCAGTTCAGATAAAAGAAAAAGAAAGTTAGTGGCATGGTTCCTACATCCTAGACAAGGGTATAAACCCCAGGAACCCGCACCTGGGAGATATGGAGAGTAACGCAGAGCACTCTACTCCGGTGGCGGCTCCGATCCGTCCACGTCTGTGTCCGCGGCTACGTCGTCAGCAACAGCCTCGTCCGCGAGTGGATACGAGTCGGCTAGATCTCCTACTTTGACGATTGGGTTTATCAGTTATATGTGTGTTTGTGTTTGCTCTATTGAGTGAAAAATCAGAAAGCAAGGCTTATGCGTTGAGACGTCATTGATGCTCCTAACTTAATTTATTTATCGTTCTTACTTAGTCAAGTTCCCGTGCAGTGTTCTGACTGCACGGTGAGTGGTGTGAAACCCTTTATCACTATTTCTTATTTATTCATGTGGGGTTTTAAGTGTTCTATTCCCATTCATTTTGACGTCAGGACGATATTCTACAGAACATCAATAAAAGTACATCACGAGAAAAGCATGTTATAAATTCAACCACTTTTAATTGGACTTTTAATTAAACTAAGCAAAAGAAGGAATGAAAAATATCCTAATAAGTATATGTGCGTATTTTTATTACGAACATAGAGAAACTGATCAATATATACATATTGTGTTTAACTAGTTGTTTAGTCATAATTGTATGTATATTCTATATTTTGTATTCTGATGTTACTTATATATATTTATATGTTTTATAATTAATGTATTATATGTATGATATGTATCATATGGTATTTAATGTGTTCAGAGAAATTGATCAATATATATTATTATGCATATAATTTTACTTAGTCCATTTCTGTCGATAATGTGTATTTTATTAAAAATATTTATATATATACATATACTATATTTACCTTGTTTTATTATTTAATTAATCATGTTATTGTAAATAATCAATTAACTTAATCATCACGCATTATTGCAAGTCATGTGTCATTAAGTCAGATGCGGTGTCGTTCCTAAACAACTATCCTACTATATAGCTATGTCGTATATTATACGTTATATTGTTTTGTGCTAAATATAGTATAAAAAAAATACATAAAAACACAAGTTGGTTAATTTTAATTAATTATTGGTTTGTGTTAATACTGAGGGATCCGAAGTCCGTACTCGTGCGTCATAGCCGTAGCTCGTGCTGCACGAACTTTTAGTCGTCATTTCCCAATTTATACCTTTCTCGATCCTTTATTCCCTTAGGTCCAGTTAGTAAGAATTATGGGTAGGGCCACCAGCCGTGTAATATCTGTTTTTATACCCGACTCGGCCTAGTTAGGGCCCAAGCCCATAATTACTTATAACTTAATTTATTTATTTATCCATGTAAGCCCTTGTAGTATCTGTTGGCCTTATTAAAGGCCCATTTGTTAAAAAGTCCAAAGGCCTAATTATTATTTATTTCATTTAGGGGTCAATAAGGGTCATAAAAGCCCAAAGGCCTATTTTAATTCCACTTGTCATTTCTTCTCTTAAGTTTGTAGAACCCGACAGAAAACTCACATGGGCCCAGTCCTCAATTCTGGGCCCTTCGCCTCTCTTGCAACAAGTACACAGAACCCAGCATAGACAGCCAGCTGCACTGGTGCTGGCAACCCAGTGCAGCATTATCCCCTTATCAGAATTAAGGAACCGTAAGCACTACCAGTACCAATAAATTGGTACTTGGCAGCACCCAGTTTGGTACAGCAAGCCAGAACCCAATTTGGGACCCCACGGCATATGGTAACAAAACAGAACCACAGTACCCAAAGTACCCTTTTCAAAGGTTCAGTCCCAAGGGTCATATCCGCATCTATCAGTAAATCCCTGATCACTTAGCAAACCAACAATTTTCTCAATCGCCAGTAAATTCGGCACTACCATGAACCCCGTGTTAGCTTAAATCCCTTTTTATGTACATTTCAATTACTATCAGAACCGTTCCCAAATTTCCAGGGCAAAAATAAATTGGATCAAAAGTAGCCGGGCATCATGCTAGTACACAATCACACATCTAACCGAAAGCATACCATTAAGAACATATGTAACCAGTAAGCAACACAAAGTAAGCCCTCTGAATACATCACAACGAACAAAGATCAATAAAGAAAATCGATCGGGTTTGGGGCTTAGCGCATTACCAGAAAGAAGGAAATGGGGCAGATCGTAGTACGACAGGGGTATAGACCAAGCACCAACGAGCAAACCCTCAACCCTTCCTCAGCCTTGATTCAAAATTCTTTTGTTTTCTTTCTCTAATTTCACAAGAGTTGAAGCTAATCTCAACACATGAGTAACCGATTAGAAGGTTGAAAATGGAGGCAGGAAGGGGTGTTATATAGTGAGGAGGGAGGCCGTGCTCAGAGGGTTGCAGCTTGGTGATTGGTCGAGCGAAACAAGGTGCCAATCAGGTTTGAGTTCGTACTAAGACAGGGTGAAATACGACGACCTCAACGGTCTAATGGCCAGGCACTCGAGTGTCGAGGTGACTGGCGGGTTAATAAGATCGCGCCAGAGGGGATGGGCTTAATGGTGACGGGATGGTTGAGAGAGATCGTGCAGCGAACAGGTGGCCTCGCCCGTACTCCCCTGGCAGAGGTGGGTTTTGAGAGGACAACAGTCGAAGGACAGAAAATCGGCACGATTTTTCTTTGGCAGAGGAGAAAAGACGTGAGAGGAGGGAGAGGTCAATGTAATAGGTAAGAGAGAAAGGCATGGCAGGAGAAAAGAAAAGGGCAAAGAATAAGAGGGGAGAATGGAGGCGTGGGAGAGGGGTAAAGGGGGTTAGATGGGACAGAAAGGTGAGAAGGGTATTAATGAGGGATGAGAGAGGGGAGTGAGGTGGCAGGATATAATTGGGCAGGAAATGGAATCGGTAAGGGAGAAGAGGATTTCGGGGAGAGAAGATTTCTCACAATTCTAGGCTGACCCGTATAGGTTGTTCTGTAACTCTTCTTATGTGGTTGTTTATGCAGCATCATCTCTATAAGTATCTTGGTGACCCATTTTTAATCGCAGCACCAACTCACGCCACGACTTGTGACAGAACATCAGGCAGAGGAGGGCGTTTCCACGTGGAGACAGGTTGAAATCCCACCTTTGCTTTTGCGCAAAACAGGGGTGTAGAGGGGGGTTCTGCTGTGACGAAGCGTACATGAGTTAACTAACTTGTTATACAGATTGTCCCTTAATTTCCAAGTAGAGTCGTTAACTGTAGTTAAGTTATGCATAATAGGTTGAATAATTACTTGAGAAAAACAGGTACGGTTAATTTATATGAGCCTTTGTTGGACTCGAGAAAAATTAATTGTTTTGAGCTCAACCTATATGATTCATATTGAGATAATCATATCGTATGTTTTTAATTAATAACAACTCTTGGGAGACATTTTTAGGGAGTTAATTTGTACTGGATATTTGGTTTAGGATTTTATTTCATGTCCAAGTTAATTGATTTAATTTAATAGGCACATCATTATCATTATAAGTAAGGCTGTTTCATTTAATCTCGTAAAATTCGACATATTCTATTCGTTTTTACTGGGTTCGATGTTTTGCGGGTTTCACAATACTAGTGTGAAGATCTCATGAACCATGTCATATTTTTTTTATAGATTACGAGATCATAGTAAGATCTTGAGAATGGTGTAATGATCTTTAAGAATGGCAATATCTTGCTGATATCTCAAAAAGATACGAAATCTTGCTAAGATCTCAAGAAGATATAATATCTTGTTAAGATGTCAATAAGATACATGACTTTATCATAATTACGGAATACTTTCAAGATACTAAAAATACTAGTATTTAAGCATTGGATCTCCAAGAATATAAGTGTGTTAGTTGTGCATGTGTTGCACTACTCTATTTTGTTCTCTCTATTAAATACAAATACCTCCGCTTACATTCGTGAGTTCGATGAAAAGAAAAGAACACTTGTGTCACCTTGGAATGACTCGTGAGCTGCTAGTTATGAAGAAGAAAAAGAAGGCGCTCGAGACAAGAATTGCGCAAATTCATCTAGTGATACTACTTAAGAGGCAGTCAAGATCAACACATGATGACAAGTAAACCGCTTCCGCTTAATTTAAATATCTTAAGCCTTACAAAAGCATTAACAATTATTTAATTAGAATTTGGTTTGATATATGTCTCTAACTAATTGAATTGCACCATAACCCTACTCAAATTTCATACATCTTAGTTGTACTCGAAATTTTTTAAAATTATTTCTAAGTAATTGAAGGATAATGGTCCATTCTATAATAATTCTAAAAAAAATCTCATTTCATTCTTTCCAACTTCAATTATAGTTCAATATAAGTTCATTTGAAAATTATAAATCTAATTTCAATTAAGAGATGAAGTTCATTTATATATTATGAGCATGGCTAAAATAATATGTATAGTACATCACATTTTGTACTATGCATATATATATAGGTCATTAAATTGAGATTTAAGTTGCTCAATAAATTCTTCATATGAAAATATTGTAGGAAATCAAATTTAGTGATTTTTAGAGCTTTCTAGCTATTTTTTAAATATTTTTTAAAAACAGTCCAGATTTAATACTACAAAAGTGTCATTTCTGGGCTGTTTTTAAAAAATATTTAAAAAATAGCAAAAAAGCTCTAAAAATCACGAAATTTTATTTCCTACAAGATTTTGATACGAAGAATTTATTGAGAAACTTAAATATCAATTTAATGACCAAATTAAATACAAATGGGCGCATAGTTCGTTATGTGGTGTACTATGCATATTATTTTAGCCATGCTCATATATTATTTATTAACATTTTTAGTTGTTTTTTAGTTAGTAAATTATGTAATGACTGGACAAAATCCAGTTCCGCCCTGGTTGCATTAATTCAATGCACCGTCCTCCAACCGAACATAGTTCTAAAAAAATGAGGTATACGCATATGAGATAGAAAAATGTTCAGCCGATTCCTACATCGATTCCATCATCGATCTTCATTGGACACGTTCAGTTAAATTTCGATGAAAAATTATTCTACTTATGATGTATGTTGTTTTCGTTATTATATATGTTATTTTTATTATTGTGCATCTAATAACATGCATAACAGTTCAAATACTTATGATTTATATTATGCATGTTATGTTTATTATGCTTTTCTTTTTATTTTACTTATGATTTGTATTATGCATGTTAATTGTAATAGATAAATGTATTATTATGCACGTTATTCATATTATTTTTCATGTTAACTACATGCAAAATAACCAAAAAATATGCAAAATAATTAAAATAACATGCATCATAAATAGAACATTTTTTAAAATAAATGCAACTGAATTCGTCCAGTCCGCATTGACGAGCGTAGCAATCCGCATCGATGAGCGTAGCGACCTTCGTTTTCAGTCAAGCGTCCAGTCAATTAGATGCATAATAACATAAACAACATGCATCATAACAAAAACAACATGCAAACTGAACTCGACTGGATCCGTCTTGTTGAGATCGATGGAGGGATCAATGAAGAGATCAATATATCAACTCGAATTTTTTTTTCTGTTTGACCCTCAAAAAAATAATAATTACATCCATGATCCTACTTTCAAACATTTGACAGTCATGACTCTATTTTTCTGCATTCAGCGTTCATACGTGCTTTCTAGACGCACTTGTTCAGAAATAGAGGTCTCTCGAGTTTACGAAGCAAAAAATAATTACATCCATGACCCTACTTTCAAACATTTGAAATATGCGTTCACGTCTAAACGCAACGTCTGAACGTGCGTCCAGACGTAGCGTTCACAACGTTGCCTGAACGCATCATTCAAACGTAGCGTTCAGACGTGAACGCATATTTGAAATTTTGCATCATCTTAATCATTTTCATCGTTTGTTTTTTTAGCGTGAACGCGTGCGTTTAGTCTGAACGCTGAACGCAGAAAAATTGAACCATGAATGTCAAATTTTTAAAATAAAAGTTACGAATGTCATTCTTATTTTTTCAAGAGTCATACAAAAAAATTCTATTGGCTCCCTATGAGATATACACATCGGGAAACCCAAGGAGTACACCAAGTAAAACAAGGAAATGGCAGCACCTGTAGAGCTTATTCAAGCCATTGCTCGTTTGCTCTCTTCTACTTCCTCATCGAGGTTTTTTCTCCCCTACCCGTCACTATGTTCTCTTTTTCTAACAAAAGGTTTTTTTATAATTAATGAATATTTTTCCTCCTACCTTGTCAACCGATAAATTCATGTAAGGATGATTCATTACAATCGCCACACTATGCACACAGTATAATTAAAGGTTAGATACGGGTCGGACTTGAAATTTTTCGATTTTTAATGCACCAATTAATGAAATAAACTCTTTCTTTTACAATTATGGCCGTACTGATTCAGATATAATTTGGAAAGAAATGATTTGATGGAATATGTCCTGTGTGATTAAGAGCATGAAAACTATTGACACTTTTTTTCCTGATAAAATTGGTAATGACAATATTGTAATTTTTTGTTTGGGACTTTATTAAAATAGGAATATAGCCCATATATGTGATCAATTTTCGCATGAAAATGGATGACATGTGACAGGGTACACACAAGCACAATGCAACAACAGAGATATCCTTGTGACTGAATCAAGGACGGGGAAATTTGTTCTGAGGCAAACCTCAACAAATAATAAAACCTTATATTATAAGAAAACCTGCACTGAAAACGAATAAATCAATAAGAGATGCATCAAGGACAGAGGCTTGTCAGAGATATCTTACTTCAGTGACATCTTACTAGTATAAGGTGTGGTTTTGCATTACACTGTTCCCATGTTATTTGTAATGATACATAAAATTCCCTTGCTTGCTTTCTTTCCCACCACCTATTGAGGCCGCTAAGGTTAGGATGGCCTACTTACTCTTTAGGAAAGGTATTAAAGTCCAAGCAACAAACTTAAAGGATGTCATTTCTTTGAAAAGAGAGTACTTTCTCTCAATGAAAAGTTCAATTTACAAGAGTTATCCTTTTCTACCTCGTCAGAAAGATATTTGGCAGCTTCCAGAGCTCCTTTATAACCGCTTTCAGGAACAACATATGGGAAATCACTGCCATAAAAATATATAATTTTTTTTTACCAGCTCAATAATCTGAAATCCATCTAAAAGCATTACAAAACTGATTTTCTACAATCCTGTTAGCACTCTTTTCAAAAAGGCTAATTGCCTCAATATTTCCTTTATGAAGATTTGTAATGACTATTTTTGGAAGAAGTAAAGACTTAAAGTGCAGAAGGAATAATTATGATTCTTTATAGTGGCATAATGGGAACTTCCTTTCTAGCAAGGATGCAATAAGAAATCACCCCTTTTTGCATGAAATAAGTTAATAAAAAAATATTGGATGATTCCCATCTCGCATGAGTATTAGGAAATTGTCGCAGTCAGCCATGAAATAAATTGAATGTACCTGCCCCAAAGGATGCGATCAGAGCCAAAATTGGTGAGAAGTTGTAAAAGAATGGGAGCCAAGTCTTCATAAGGAGGCTTCTCTCTCGAGACACGAAACAGTGCACTGAATTTTATATGTACCTTCCCAAATAAAAAAACTAATTAATAAAAGAAAATAATGCAGTTGTACTGGATTAAGAACTGTATGGAGGTGCTTCTTATAATCTAGTACTTGACTATTTGTGTCAATAACAGCATTGCATCTCTCATTATTGTTTCTAGTTTCCACCAATGAAACATGTTCAGAGTTTATTGGCACATTACAGTGAACTGCTAAATAAAATAATTTTGCGGTCGAGTAACAAAAGTCACCAATCAAACACAAACAGACTAGTACATTAATACTCACTAGTCTTAACAACTAAATTTTCCAGTGATTATTGGTCCATGGAGGGTCATCAGCAATAAGAGCTGCTGAAAGAAAAATATAACTAAAAAGTATTCCTAAAGAAAACCCAAAATCGAGATCTCGACCTATTATAACACACATACCTGAGGGAATCTGGAGAGCTGAAGTAAAGAGGAGTTATTTTCTTCTTCATTCCTGTGCAACAATTAACTCAGAAAAATATGTTACAATGAAAATAAAATAAGATCAAGAGTTTCAAATTGCAAATAGAAGGAACTTACGAGGGAGGTTTACAAAAAGATACATGGTCGAGTATAACTTTGGTGTCAGGATACTCAGTGCACAGCTCCTCTACCTCGTCTATGTGCAAATTAAGTCCCTGGTGAAGGAGATAATTCAACATGGTACTCCAGGTTCTAATCTCCTCAAAAACCTCTTGAATAATTATACGTAACAATACTATCATTAACCTCCCAGATTGCAAGCATTTATGTTGAACTTGCGTGCGCTTGTAATCTTTTGAAAAAGACCTAAAATG
This sequence comes from Eleocharis quinqueflora, assembly GCA_964058865.1. NCBI lineage: Eukaryota > Viridiplantae > Streptophyta > Magnoliopsida > Poales > Cyperaceae > Eleocharis > Eleocharis quinqueflora. Next base: position 151,975 of record CAXKVX010001955.1, on the reverse strand, counting down.
CCCCTGTTTTCTGTTTCCTTATTCAATACAGATTGACATTTTGAAGACGGAAATTTTGATTATTTTTTGTACAAAAGATGTCAAATATATTATAAATCAATTTAAAAATATTAATTAAAAGAACTATACCTTAAAAAGCATAAAACCAACAGGCACGCCAAGTTCTCCAGCTTTAGCAAATAATGCTTTTCCGACTTTATTTGTCATCTATCAGAGGCTTATATTATCAAAATCCTGATTAAACATTAATCTCACGAACTTGAAATTAATGTGAAAAAAATGTGCACACCTTTTGACCAGAAGGCCACAAATATGGATTAAAACGAACTGCACGGTAGTCGTCCTGAATTAATAGAAACAATTGATACTAGTATCAAAAGATCAAAATCTCATATTTTGGTAACTGCCTCAGTATAAAAGGGGTATTACATGGACATGGCCATTTTTTCCTCGGTTTATTTTCCATATTTACCTTTTTTGTTTTTGTTGTGCATGGAGTGGGTGTAATTAACTTTTGCTACTTAATTGCATAGGCAAGGATAAAATGGAGCTAATATGAACTGACCCAACCAAAAAATCAGTTGAGGCATGTAATTGCACACTAATGGAAAATCAGAGCACAATTTTGTTAACATGAGGATTAGCAGAAAATGAGGGGGAGGGGGAGTTAGTTACTGGATGGCAACCTGGTCTGGTTCAGTGCAACTATTCATAAAAAAAAAATTAACATAGAGGAGAGGATGAGATGCAGACATGAGCATTGATGTGAGAAGAATGCGAGTCAAGTGAGAGTGAGCCCATGTCAATGTTCAATGAGTTATATTAAACTATTGTTTCTCACAACTTTCTAAGAGAATTTTGCTATGTAATCAATTTTACCCCCATAGTTTAAGCTACAATTTTCTGCTTCAAGACCCATGCCTTAAAAATTGATAAATATATAATTCCTCATTAGCGTTCCCAAAAATTAGTAACTATCTAAATTGGATCAAGATGAGGCTTGTGCCATTGAGTCAATTGAACCAGAGGGGTAAGTTGCACGACTTCCTCGCTAGAATTGTTCCAATAAAGTATAAAAATTTATGGAATTTAGTATTCATACTTGAACGACTAGTTCTTCTAGTTGTTTTATCCCACTCCCATCATCAGCAGGATTTGCGAGTAGACATCCCAGAAATTTTGAAGGATACTTCTTCAAAACACTATTTAAGCAATAGAATATGCACATTAAAAGAAAAAAAAGGTGTATAGATGTACATATCCTGTCGTGAGCCTGTAGAACAGCTGTTCGATCTGAACTGTCCAATTGGACAGGTACATTTTTTAAGTAGCAGCCATCTTTGATAATGTAAAAAAGGGCCCAGAAGCTCCCCCATTTGCCATTTATGTGTGAGCAGTGAGCCCCATATGATGTGAAATCATACAATTGAGTATATAAATGGATACTATGGTAAAGAAGGGGCTAAGAAGTGAAAATAATTGTATTTTTCAATACCAAGCAAGTTGAAATTGCATTCAGAATTTTCATTTGAAAGATGAAAGTATCAATGGCATGGTGACATTGTCTCAATATCCAGCTGCCTTAAAGTTTGTTTGAATGGTTTGACCAATGTTGTTTAAACCAGCACTTGAGAACCGGCCAATATTTGGAAACTATTATTGTATAAGCTCAGTTGGCAAGTAGCGGTGCAAACTGAACTATAAGAGCACTTAGCTCTACAGTGTGTTACCACCGGCAAGTTAGAAGCACTTTACAAAGAAACTACTTAATCAACAAGATCTTCTCATTTAACATTAATTGTTTTGATTAAATAAAACAGTAAAATAAATAATAACTACTATAAGTCTATAAGTTGTACTGGTTACCTAGTAACATAGGAATGGTCAAACATATGATTGATTGGCTGAACAATCAATGCTCCTTCTACCCCGGCCTCTTCCATGCACTACACATGACAACAGCAATAAACAGAAGAATACATTGAAAGTTTCAGATGCCAAGGGAAAGAACTGCTGCAAAGTTTCACAGAGACATACTATCAGATGCTTGAAATGCATTTATCTGACATCCTATATGCTCTCATGGTGCTTCTTTTATCTGACAAAGCAGCTAGTTTTACCAGCTTCTTTTCACATAAAATAAATCATCCATAGCTCCTACTGCTTTGGTATTCTTAGCATCTCAACACTTACAAATAAAAATAGAATGGTGATACAAAGCCCCATACATTGTCTTCATATTTCTTCGACTTTCATACATGCCGGTCCCATGCGGATTTGCTTTTAGGGATCCCTTTTGACCATGTCAGTGGGGAATAGTCAAATAGATGGACATTGTCAGTAGCATTGTATAATTTTCCTTTTTATAGTTAGCGCACAATCTCAGAGGTGACTATAACACTGTGTTTGGATAACCGGATGTGAATGGAAAGGAAAGAAAATAGTAGGAGGAAATGAAATGGAATGGTAAAGAAGTTTAAAATTCTTAACTTCTTCTTGTTTGGATGACAAATCAGGGAAAATAAAATTAACTTTCCTTTTTTCTTCATTTTTTCTTAGATAACCTTCATTACACTCCGATTTGGAAGGTAAATAATTGTTATTACAGGAGGTTAACTCATTTCATGCTTTACCCTTCACCTTCATTTAAAATTTTCAACCAAACAAAATTAATTATCTATTTTTACTTTTCATTCCATTCCATTCCCTCCCTCTCATTAAACTCCATCCCCATCCAAACACAGTGTTAAATGAAAAACAATTACGAAAATGGGGGCATTTAAGCTAAATGTACAGATTGGTACCTCGAGCAAGAAATCGACATCACCTCGCAGTGTAGGTTCCTGGCCAGGAAAATAGGGATACTTCCCCGAAGCCTAATTTGTTCAAAAATTAAGTTCAGAGAGCAATTAATGTAGACACTATTTTACCGAGGAAACAGAAAAGGGGGGCAAATATTTAGAAAATACCTCCTCAGGGGTAGCCCAGACGTGGAGATGCGAATCGAAGACATTGAAGGAAGGAGAGGAAGAAAAGGTTTTAGCGGAATTGGAAGCCATGGAAATGGCGAAGCGAGAAGGCTTGGTGCAGCGACGAAGTGTATGGGTTTTCGAGAGGATTAGTGGAGAGAACGGTGAAGAAAGTGATAACAATTTTGCCATTTTCTTTTTTTGGTTTCATAAAGTGGTCAAGACCCCCAATTTAATTGAAGTCAGAAAGTTACCAAACGAAATGCTGTCGATATCAACCATATATATCTACGAACAACACAAAAACATCCTCAGAACTTGTACATAAATTGTCAATTTATATAATTTAACCAAAGATACAGCAAACAAGCAAATATATTAGCTTAAACACCATGCACATAATATAATAATTAAACTAAAATTTAAAATTGTTAATCCAGTTATCTTTAAATAATATAAACTTCTAATTAACTAAAATCATATTAAAATCACATCATAAATTGTTAATTAAATGGACAACTTGATACACGTAGCTTCCGCTTGCGCAACATTTTTTTTGCTTTTTTGAAAGATGTTGTTTTCATGACTCGAACTCGTGATCTCATAATCACAAGCTGCGCCGATGCTCCTCTTATAAATTATTAGTTAAGTGAAACTATGTAAAAGATTATATTCTATATAAATATATTCAATAATTTAGTAAGAAATTTGAACCAAAAAAAAATTGAAGAAACAGTTTGAATCAAAATCAATAGTTCAAGAACTTGATTAAATAAAAAAAATTCAAGAACTTATTGAACCAGGTCGTATAATTCAGAGAGCACTTTTCAAAAAAAAAAATATAATTCATACATCTTTATCGATACGACGAGCAAGATAAATGAATGAAATCGTTTTATTGACACTCCTAATCACGTTATAAAGCTCTCTTGATACAAGAGCTTTCTTGATGACACATTTATTCGCACTATATACATAAAATAAATAGAATGGTGATGGATTTGATCTTTTGCCGAGAGATACATATTCAAATTTATTAGATCCAAAAAAATATAAATCTAATGGAAACTCTCATATTAAAAAAAAAAGTTTCTTTCATTTTCTCTTCGCAACTAGAATAATGATTAATGAATAGATTCTCAGGCTCATAAAAGTACAACACATAAGAAATGTTAACCACGTAGTAGATAAAAAATATTGGATAATTTCCGTAGATACCACATTTATTATCAACTATCGATACAGATGTTATTATATACATTTAGTTGAGTTATTATGAATATTATTTAAGTTATTATGTATGTTATTTCATGTTATTTTTGTACTGAAAAAATTATGCATTTTAACAATATAATGTGCATAATAACTCAAATAACATACATAACTATTTCAGTAAAAAAATAATACGCATAACTATATTAGTACAAAAATAACATGCATAATAAATTAATAACTCAAATAATGTGCATAATAACTCAACTAAATATACATAATAACATCAGTATCGATAATCAATATCAAATGTGATATCTACATATCAGCTCCCAAAATATTGATTTTGTAGAAGAAAAAAGTATCGATTATGTACAGTTTCGTTTCATTTTTTTTGGAAATATTGACTCTTCAGTGAGAAAAAAAAATATATATCGAACTCTATAGACGAAAATATATCAACTTCATGTAATCTCGTCAAAACAAATTTAAAGCTTACCCTTGAGATAAATAAAAATGTAACATTTTATTCTTAAAGCTTACCCTTGAGATAAATAAAAATGTAACATTTTATTCTTAAAGCGTTACCCTTGAGATAAATAAAAATGTAACGATTTTATTTTTAATTAGAAAACGCAGTATGAGCCGTGTCTTTAAAAATGTTCTTTGTTGTGTTAAATGATATATAATGCCACATTAAAAACATATATCTATCATATAAATTTGATTAAAATTGCAATCATGTATTAATAAATATTTATTATATATATTCTTTTTTAAAATTATTTGAAGAAAATATTACATGTCAATAAATAAAACAACAAATGTAAAAAAATAAAGTACTTGTGTAAAAAATGCTTGCAATTATCACATGTGCAAACCCTCAAATTCATCTATAAGCAATAACAAATCAAACTCTATATACTATGTATCATATATAGAATATGTGTTTAGAATTCGCAACGTCTTGTAATTTTTTTTATTTATTAATTGATGAATTGTGTCTCGGTAATGTCATATAGTATGATATTAAAATAATTTTGATGTTACATAAATAATAATGTTAATATTTTTAAATGTTTCTATGATATGAACAAAACAAAAAACATAGTTTTTCTATACTCGATTACAAGAATATTAAAAATCTTTAATTTATATATTAACAATCCATTCATAAAAAAGAGCTAAAAAACAAACAACGTAAAATTGAATGATGGAGATAGAGACAAATTAAATACGTATAGGACACACACTTTATTAAATGAGACACAAGTTTATTAAATAGGACATGTGATTTATTAAATAGGACACATGTTTTATTATAGGGAGAATCAGCTTCATGTCACTCCAAAACAAAAAAAATTGGGGTTTTCCCATCCTATAATGTCTCTTTTGTTTATTGCCACCCCAAACTACAATTTTTCAACTTTTTGCCCCAATTCTATATTTCTCTTTTTTTCTGAGACAAAAATAATCGAAACAAATATTTAGGACGAAAATGTCCCTATCGGATTCAATCAATGGACCCTTGTCAGGTTCGTCTCCCCCAATCCCCTTTCTCCCATTTCTGTCGAAGCTTGTAAAAGCTTGGTTTTCGATCCCATTTCATGAGTATATATAATTGTGTGCATCTTTGTTGTCTGGATTTTTGTCCAAGTTTGATTTCTTGCGACATATAGCAAGTCAAGTTCGTATGTGCTGTGTAAATCGATCGGCTCTCAGTTCGAAAAATCCTAAAAAATACTTCAATTGAGAGGTTGGGAGATGAATTCCTCTAAAAGGACCTTGACCTGGTCTTGTCGCTGACTCCCGGTAGCTCTACTCCACCGTGCAATTAGTGTGTGGGTCCGGCTGAGCATCTCCCACATCACGTGCATGTCTTCGTACTCGCACGTGCTTACCTCTTGCCTCAACCTCATCAATCCTACTCATCATCGTTAAATCAGAGAATTATTCCTTCCTTTTTTGTTTGGTACCTTGAACTTTGGAATGAGTTGTAACAGTTATTCTTAAATAGGAAGGTGCGAAGGGGATTGGAGGAGACGAATCTGACAGGTTTTTTTTATTAAATTCGACATGGTCATTTTCATCCTAAAATTTGTTTCTATTATATTTTATTTCAGAAAAAATTAAAATATAGAATTAAGGCAAAAACTGAGAAAATGCAATTTGGATGGCAATAAACAAAGGAGACATTATAGGATGGCAAAAATCCAATTTTGATGTTTTGGAGTGGCATGGAGTCAATTTCCCCTTTATTATATGGGGAGAATTGTGTGGCCAAAACGACGCAGAGAAATTCATCAAAAATCAAACTTCCACGCAGAACCGCAAGATAAGTTATCACATATTGTCGAACCAAACAATAAACGGCTCAGATCAGCGCTGTAAAGAAAATTAACATTCCAGATTATTGCGTCCCCGTGTTCTGCAAGTCGGACATGGGGAAACAGAGGAGGAATTATCGTATTGCAACGATAGTCTGCACGTCCCATCGAATACTTTTTATTGTTAACAACAGCTCCTTGTCCTGCAAATTTTGCTGTCCAATTTATTTGATCAGCAGATCGTGCATGGAAAGCACGTACAGAAAGTAAACTTTGTGTGTTATCATAAAGACGTAATTTTACTTATACTCCTCAAAAACTAAGAAATTACGTATTTCTCTCTCTAAATTTTGATATTACGTGTTTCCTCCTCTAAACTTCAAAAACTCACATATTTATCTATTTATTGTATTTAATATTAAAACTCATTTGAAATGTGTAAAGCAGCCATTTTACCTTTAATTAGAAGCGTAAAAACATAGTTTATTTAATAAAATGTGTAAAATAGTAATTTATCTTAATCTTAATTTCTTAGTCACTAAGATATATCTTGTTTGTGTTTTACTCTCACAAAACCTGAATAATCTAATTTATTAAGTTTGACTCTAAATCAAATGAGATCACAACTTCGATAATATTTCAAACACTTTTATTAAGACCATTAAATAATTGTAGATATTTTCTTTAAGTTGCACTCTATAAAAAAATTAGATTGCATCTTATAGATTATTTCGTCTATATTACTATTTCAGGAACAACATTTTTAATATCTATATAAAAACTTTAGAACACGGTGCCAATAATCTTTTTAAAGAATTTCTAAAGCAAAAAATTTCTATATTCAAAATCTTATAATGTATGAAGATCTTACCCACAAAATTCAACTTTATATTTTGAACATTACCATCTAAATTTCGTACTGTTTCAAATGTCAATATGTACCAAACTGGTCTAGGACTTTTAAGGTAATGATAAAAATATTCAAAATGTTATTATCGGTAAGTAGTTTCATCTTCTTGTATATAAGATAATTAATTTACTTTTGAGAGTACATAACTATTTAATTGGTCATGTTTTATAGAAAGACTTGAAAACATGACTTTATCGGTATATGCATATAATCTTTCAAAAATATTGCAATCTTGTCTCTCTAGTAAATTTGGCACTTGCACAATATTTCTTTGAGAATTTTTATTATTCTCATAATCAGAAACAATAACTTAATCATCATGACACAAATACTTTATTCCAAAACACCTATAAATTTATCGCTAATAACACCGCAAAAAACAATACATTTATTTAGGTCTGTTTTGGGTCCATATGTGTTCTTAATGTATTGTTGAGTCTCTAACTGAATTATGATCTAACAACACAAATATCGTATGTTCAAATTGAACTTGCAGAGAATAGAAGAGAAATGCCTCAAGGTGAACAAAGAAGAGGAAGCTTGGTTGTAGCACATGAGATTCAGACACTTGGGGTATGGCGGCCTCTAGGACTTGGTAAAGAAGGAAGTGCAAGGATTTCGAATCTCGCCTTCGAGGAAGTTCTGCGAAGGATGCGTGGTCATGAAGCACACAAGGAATTCGTTCGAGGAGGCTCAATACTGAGCGAAGAAACCTCTCGACTTGATCTACACCGACATATCTGGACCGATCACACAAGACTCATTCAGTGAGAAGTGGTACTTCATCACTTTCATTGACGATTTCTCAGGGAAGTGTTGGGTGTATTTTTCGAAGGAGAAAGATGAGGCATTCGAGACCTTCAAGAAGTTTAAGGTCATGATCGAGAGGTCAATCGGACAACATGTTCTAGCACTGAGGTCGGACATGGGAGGTTAGTACCTGTGGAATCAGTTCAAATGCTATTGAGGAGCACTAGATAAGGAGATCCTTAAGTTAATAGTACCCTACACTCTACAACAAAATGAAGTTGCAGAGAGAAAGAGTATGACCATTCTCGACATGATTCGTTCGATGCACAAGACAAAAAAACATGTCGAAGGAATTTTTGGCAGAAATTGTGCAGTATGTCGTGTACATCCAAAATCGATGTTCACAAGCATTCTCTAGAACAAGACCCCACAGGAGCTATGGAATGGTCACAAGCCGAATGTGACCCATTTTGTAGAGTTCGAGAGCGTGGCATATGCGCATGTATCAGACCCGAAGAGAACCAAGCTCGAGGACAAGATCAAGAAACTTGTGTTCATAGGCTATGATGAGAATTAGGAAGCCTATAAGCTCTACGATGCAATCGAGAACAAGCTCATGGTAAGTCGGGACGTGGAGGTGAACGAAAGAGTCAGCTAGTAATGGAAGAACCAGCAAGAAGAGGAGCTTACCGAGGAAAGAATATAAATTCCACCTTGGGTTGACGAAGTGTCAAGCTCAGGAAGCTCGGACGAGGACTCCAATTAGAGAAGCTCAAAGGAGCCAAGATAATGAAACATGCATGCCTTATATGAGTCTACAAGCGAGGTGCACTTAGTGTGCTTGTTAGCCAATGTTGAGACAATCCCATTCGAGGAAGTTGATCGGGACCATAAATGGAAGACATCAATGGATGAGGAAATCAAGGCAATCGAGAAGAACAAAACTTTGGATTTGGTTGAGTTGTCGAAGGAGCACAAGGCTATTATAGTGAAGTGGGTATACAAGAATAAGATGAACCCATAAGGAGAAGTCGAAAGGCACATGGTGAGTCTAGTGGCAAAATGTTATCGATCGAAGACCGGAATCGATTATGACATCGGTTGCTCGAATGAAAATAATTTGACTACTTATTTTGCAGGCAGCACATTTCAAATGGTCGATCTATCATATGGACGTAAAGTCAGTATTCTTGAACATAGTACTCGAAGAAGAAGTGTATGTCGAACAACATCTCGGGTACACGAAGCATGGAAAAGAGTGCGAGGTGCTCAAGTTGAGGAAAGCATTGTACGAACTGAAGCATACTTCAAGAGCTTGTAATACAAGGATAGTCTCGTACTTCAAAGAGAATGGTTTCCAACAATGTCCTTTCGAACACGTTATTTATGTGAAATTTCGGAAAGATGAACTCTTGATTGTGGCAATGTATGTGGACGATATGATCTTCAAGGGGAACAACTAAAGGCTTATGGAAGAGTTCAAAATGGTGATGAAGAACTAGTTTGAGATGACAGACATCGGGAGGATGAGGTACTTTCTTAGTCTCGAGATAAGGTTGATGGTGCATTTATAAATCAGGTAAGAGCCAAACCGAAATTCTAATTTGTAACTAGCAATTATAAATTAGTTGGAAGTGCAAATATTCAAGATAAAATAAAAAGGCGAAAGAGAGACTTACTTTCCATACCTACGATCTCCCTTGTACACGCATCTCTTGATCATGGGTTGTTGGAGATGGTCGAGCAGCACATTATTTCGCTAGCGGATCCTTCCAAGAAACTCCTGGTGCCAACTTTTATTCAAGGTCACAAATGAACCGAGAAGTATTCTATCAGTAATGGAGAGATAGAGACGCTTATGCACAACACATGTGTCATAACACAAGATTAAATTAGATATCGGTAATGCTTGGAGACCCAGCACTATTTATATTGGTGAAAACATATCTTGGAAATATACATAATTAATAATCAAATATTCTTTAGAATATATGAAATTATATTCTCTCTAATTTGTTTCCAAATTATCATATTCACTTATGTAAATATGTGCATGAATTTGGTATAAATCAGAATATTTATAGCTAGAAAGATGCCGGCAAATCTAGGTAGACCGATTATGATTAATTAAATTATATATTGGTGTTAATGTAAAGTCAGAAATATTGTTTGGACTAAATCCAACTCAAGTTGGATCAAAGCCCAAGCAAAACAGCCCAAACACAAGTCTATTATGGTCGCAAGAAGACCTTTACGGCCGCAATAGAATAGGAAGATTAGGCAGTTAATCTTCTAATTTTTCAAAAGATTGATTGCGATCGCAATATCCTCATCGTGATCGCAAAATTTTTGGCAGAATTCCTGCCCAAGTCTGGAAGCCAAGTCGATTGTGACCGCAATGAGACCCATTGCGACCGCAAGAGACTTATTCCAAGACAGGTTTTGACTATCTTGATTTACCGTTATCTTTTTTATTGGATATTTTAGGTTTTATACCAAATTCCGTGGAATTGTTTACAGAAGTAAATAAGAGGATTTCGAAAAGATTTGGAGAGAATATAATTTCATATATTCTATGAATATTTGATAATTAATTTTGTATCTTTTCAAGATACTTTAACACCATTATAAATAGCGCTGAGTCTCCAAGAATTAGGGGTAATGAAAAACAGAATTGTTTAGAGAAAATGTGTTGTGCTTAGCTCCCAATTCACCGCTTCATTAAGTGATTGTACTCTTCGAGTCGTTTGTGCTTCTAAAGAAAAGAAAGGGACCCGTAACTACTTAGAAGGATCCGTCGGCAAATCTTCCGAGGTTTTTCTAAGGACATCTCCTTTGACTTCTAAAGGCCTTCAAGAAATTGGACGAGAGATGGATCGTAAGTTCCTGCTTTCGCTATCTTTACATTCCAAACACGTAACACGAAGTTTAATCGAATTGTTTTAATTGCAATGTTTAGTTGTAATTTAGGATTTTGTTTATTGGCTCTTACCCTAAATTGAGTTGCACCAAATTAGAATCAACACTCAATTCAATTCTTTATGGCACTACAAGCATTTATATGCATAAGAAACATCCAATCAACATGTAATTTAATTTTCCACTGCTTCAATTTGAATTTGGTTCAATTTCAGCACAATTTGGTCAATTTGAGTGTTGGTTTGGGTTTCATTGGCTAACCTGACCTTAAAATCATCAAGTAAGTCCACAATCATGCATGTAAATATCATTCAATCATCACAAGAGAAATTAAATTCAAGCTCAGCTCAAATTTCCTAATTTTGTTTTTGTTCAGTTCAATTTAGGATTCAGTTGAGCACCAGACCTAAATCAGTTCTAAAAAAGCAATCAAATACATGAAATTGAGTTTGTTAATTGATTTGAGATAGTTTAAATGTTTGTTTTGAAGACTAAAAAAGCTCAAGACTTGAAGAGATCCAGAAGACTTTCAATTTTTTATTAAAGTTGAGATCCAGAGAAGGGATGAGGCAGTTTTCTGATGTTCTTCCTTGGTTTTGAAATCTAGATTTCTTGAAATTTGCACAAAGAACAGATCAATTGAGTTCATAGCTTGAAAATATGGATGTCAGGCTACAAATAGGTACAAAGACCTGGATCTAACTCAAAGTGCCAAAGAATTTAGAAATGTTTCAATGGATGCGAGACATGTGCAGAAACACCATGCATTTGTGGTTGATTTGAGTTTCATGGATGCAAGTCGAAATTTAAGTGACTGACATTGGTGCTTGAGTTTGGATTTAGGTTTAGGTTTGGTAAGTCAAAAGAAGCATTTCTGTTTTTGAAATTTCAGATTTGGACAAGGGGAGCTATTTATTGTATTTAAACCTTACTTTTCTGTGATTTTTCAGAATTCTGAGATTGAAATGGTTTCAATTGAAAAATGTTTATCCAAAAATTATAAAATTAATTTTAGAGTTTTATACAAACATAAGGTATACGCTTGCAGAAGGAATTTGGATTTGGGATTGAAAAAAGATCTCTACAAAATTAACAAATCTCTAACAACTTTGAATCAAAAGATTGAAAATGAGGATTTGGTTTGGATTTGAGTTTTGAGACTTCAAAGCTTGATTTTACATTGGTATACAACTGACTATACACATTAATACTTAAAGGAAGCGCAAAAGGGGATTTATTTCAAATGTTTGAAGGATTTGAGCATGGAAAAAGTATTTGAGGGAAATTAGGACACTATTTTGATTTGATTTGATCCTAATGCCTGATTCATGACTTTTAGAGCTTGCAAATGGCTCAATGCCTTTACCATGACACATCAATGGATCAAGAAGGGATTTCAAGATAGAAGAGAAGATTTGAAGATCAGAAAAGACATTATTGGGCCAGATCTGATCTGAGATGAATTCAAAAGAGAAAATCGATCAATTGAACTCAAATTTATGTTTTAAAAGCTTGTTTGAATCATTTGCAACATCAAAAATCAATCATCAAAATGATTTCATGCATAAAGATTTCGAATTTAGATCTAAAGCATCAACACAACAAAGATAAGAAAGATTTCACAACTAAAATTTCATTTCACAAGCAAGCAATTTACATAAAGTAAAACATAAATGGGTCTTTCTATCTATCAAACTCAACATCACTCACCTGAAGTTTTCAGATGATATGTTAGGTGAGAGTAAGAAGGCTAAGCAAGTTCGACCACTCTCACAGTTTGAACAGAGGGAAAAAAGCATTTGATTTGATGGTTTTATAGGTATTTATAGCCTCAACATGTGGGCTTTACATTGGATTCCTATTTCTATTTGATTTTATATTACATTTCTTTTCCTTTGCTATCTTGAATCTTGTATGGCCGTTCATGTTGCATCTCGAGTTTTTCAGTTGCTAGGTGGGCTCCATTATGTTATTTTGGTGCAATTAATCTTCTAGAAGTTGCAAAAGGCATCTTTGATCACTGCCCTTGATTTAATATACGGATGCCCTTGGATGTTGCCAACTCAGCATTAATCCATGTGCTTTGATTTGATTGGCTTCAAGAGGATCTTCAGGTGTCGTTTGCTGACCTCAGCAACTTTCACATGAGTGTAGAAGCTTTCCAGGTTGTTGGAGCTGATGTTGACACTTCATTTCACTATTTTATTATGTATTCTAGCTCAAGATTTGGGCTTCTGCAATTAAGCTCCAAATTGACTTCAATTAAGCTTTAAACATACTCAACTGAGTGTTGTGAGGCCATTGCAACCCTCATTTGCATCTGCATAGCTCTCTAGACCATTGCCCTATCTTGTAAGTAGCTGTGAGAGAAGGCTTTAGGTGCCTTGATCAAATCAGTAGCTCCTAAATCAAACCAAACCCAGTTCTAACATCGTGGTGATTCCAGAAGTCAGCCAAGCATCTTGCCTTGAGCTCTAGTGTCTTGGATTGCTGGTTTCAATTTGATACCGACATGTTTGAGCTTGACCTCTCTCCTTATCCTTTGAGCTTTAATTTCATTGAATGTACCATTTTGCTCTCCTTACGTTCCTCAAAGACCAAAGAGATCACTCTCATTGGAGATCTCCAGTTCTGAGTCGAGAGGAAGAAGAAGAAGGAGAGGCATTGGATCAACACACGTGTCAAGAATCCAACGATTTAGTTCATCCTCTCTCTCTTTTCTTGTTTAATCCTGGCTTGGGCAGAGGTTTTTATAAAAGGCTTAACGAGTCACTGACAAGGTCAGGGATTGGGTCTAGGGCAACATTTGATTAAGGCGCTGGCAACATGAGACCCACATGTCATGTTTAATGAGACACATTTCCAGCGACACTTATTTCTCCTTTTTGTGTAGACTTGGTTCTTGTAGACCATAACATTGACAGTTCTTGAAACCCATTTGTACTGTCACGAACTAGGTCCATTCAAAACTCATAAATGTTTAGGAATATTGAAGCCCAAATTGTACTCATATGTTGTTTTATGTTTGAAATTTTGAATTTGAATTATTCAAATCTGTTTTGAATTGTTTGGAGCCTCAAATGTTCGAATTTTTTAGTGCAATAAAGCCCAAAATTCACAAAATTTCTATAGAATTTATTGGTATATAGCTTGACCAAACTTTTTGAGCTTTTGACCATTGATTAAGCTCAAAATGTTATATGTGATTATTTAATAACATGACAATTATGTTAATCACACATATTATGCTTCAAATAATTCTTTTGATCACATAAACAACTTGTAAACTCTTTGAAAATGTTTCTTGAGTTTCCCTTGCATTTGATTGGGCTTCTTGATGAGATTTTGACAATCTTGCACATAGAATCCTAATTTCTTACAAAATTAAATTGGTCTTTAATTAGATCCATTGTATACTTTGCCATGCTTGTGATGATTGTTTTATTTTCTCTTTATTTGTAAGCTAATAATTAATATCTTTTCAGTTACCAACACTTATATATATTTTTTTTAAAATAAGTGAGAAGCGTCTGTCACTTCATTTTCTTAACAAAAAGGAAGTTTACAAACTCGATCAAAAACCCAACGCGTAATACCAAACACTTATATAGAAGAGGGTTCAAAAGCAACGTTAATGTTAAGTCGCAACGCTTTGAAATTATTTCCAAAATTAACAAACTAAAGACCTAACTAGTGTTTCATGGGCATGAAAAGCTTACAAAATACCATAAACAAAGCTCACCAACTTCATCTTTAACATACCTTGACAGAATTCAATTTCAGTAAATTGTGAACATCATGAGAATGAGAAGAAAGGAGGAGGCAATTAGAAAAAAGAAAACAATATAACATCTTATATAGGTGATTAATTAGATTGGCTCCGCAACTACGAACGACGTTGACGTCGATGGCCTCATAAGGCCATATCTGTAAGGAGACCTGGAGAAGTTGCATCGAGACGAATTGTCGGGACTGCTCTGTTGCTCAATCTCCAGCATTACTTGTGTGAATGTCTCCACGTCGCACGGGAGCATTAACGGGCCATCGGATGTGAAACTGAACTCATTTTCGGCTTGCTGAAGAAGTCCATGAAAGAGGGGATGGTTCAAGCACACCGTCCTGATAATGAACCGATCCTTTTGGGGTCCTACACAAACCACAAAACAACCAGCAGGCACAACCCGGTCAATCGATTTTGACTTGCGCAAAAACCTCGGCATGGGCGATGTTTGATTGAGTTTGGATTTGATTCTCATGTCATGAAACCAACTACTCAGGGACCAGCTTCTCTGTAATGTCTTCGCGAACGAGTTTCTCTTTTCCGATCGCCTGGTGGAACCATGAAAGCTGGTCGATTTTGGTCGGTCCCAAAGGCCGGGCCTTGGTGATGATGGATTGGATTTGGATAAATTTCTCTCATTGGCCTTTGCAAATAAACCTCTCTTCTCCCTCTTACTCGAAGAACTACTTGTGTTTTCCATTAGAACTCTACCTGAAGAAAACACCTATATTACTAATTAGTACTGGTACAAAGAGAAGTGCACGGAAATTATGCATCCAAATGTAAATATAAACACAAATATACTTAGTCAGATATAACCTCTGTACGTTAATTAGAGACTCTGTCGTAGACTTGGTTGATCATATTGACTTTAGCCTTTGAAAAAAAGAGGCTATTCATGGCCTTTTGGGATTAAAAAAGGTGAATCTTTGAAAACGGCTGTTGGAACTTGGAAGGAAAAAGATGCCTCAAGCCCTCAACCAGGAAAAGGTAACATTCCTGGTAACATGTATTTGGGGACAAAAGAAAGCATAGCTAGACGACATGTTACATTTCTAGAACAAAATCTAATTAAAGACTAGACTAGATCTTTTGTTGATTTATTATATTCTGGGAAATGATTAAGATCAGCCGTTTATGTACTTACGTGAAAAGCAGTTTCATTATTAGAATTTGCTTTACTACCATGTAACTAAATTTGCATTACTAGTTAAATAATTAACAGTACAGTTGCATTCCTTTTAGAACCCATGCAAAAAAATAAAAATCTACAACTTGCTGACTAAATAAATATTGGCACATGCAGATAATAATCTTTCTTTTTTTGAGACAAAAATATAAATTTCGTATCTCAAATCTAATTCAAATTTAATTTGAAGAGTTTATTTTAGATAACAATCTTTTTTTTTTTGAAGGAGATAGAACTAGCCTACCTCAATTGTATTATTATAAAAGAGTATTTACAAGCTCAAGTGAGCCTTGGGTATTTACAAGGAGGAAGAAACAGGAAAAGAGAAAGCAAAAAGATCCGCGAGCTAAATCCTAAATTCTGGTTATGTTTCGGGCCTTCGTGGTTGGGCTTGAGAAGACCTCCCTCCATCTCGTAAATTCATTCCAGATTTGTGCCGAGACGAAATGCGGATTAGGCGAGACGTCCTGAAAGATGAATTTGTTTCGAGCTTTCCAGATCGTCCAGAGCGCCGCGTGGATTAGTGTGTCCCCAAACCCTTTATCGACATTCCTTGGTGAGATATTACTCTTGAGGGTGTGCCATAGTTCTAGTATCGTCGTGGCCCTGTGAATGACGTTTGTTATTTGGCGCCATATCCTAGTAGAAAAGGGGCACGAAACAAATAGGTGGTCAATCGTCTCTGGTAAATTTAATTGACATAAAACACATCGGTCGTCCTGGATGCATCCTAGTTTGTGTAAATATTCCTTCGTTGGCAGGCGACCCTTAAGCAAGGTCCAAATGAAAATTTTAACCTTGGTGGGGGATCTTGTTTTCCAAGTAATGAGATAAGTATTACTGCGTATACCCGGGTCGATAAGGGTTTGTAAGCTGTGTGCGATGAGTAAATCCCAGATGATGACCATCGCCACTTTACCCCGTCCGCGCCAGTAACTGTGGCCATGCGGAAGAATTGTATCAAGGAAAAAATGTCTCGCAGGAAGAATGAGGGGTAGTTTGGTCGCTCTAGCGGGTCCTGGATTGCTTGTAGGGGAGGGAAGTGGTAATGTTCCCTGATGAAACTCGAGAAAATCGATCCATGTTCTGTGTAGATGTGCCACAACCATTTGAGAAGGAGAGCCTTATTGAAGGTTTTTAGGTCCAATACCCCTAAACCTCCATTTTCCTTGGGTAGACATACCTGGGTCCATGCAATAAAGTAGCCCCCATTTGATGGTGTGCTATCCCCTTTCCAAAAAAACCTTCTTTTTATGCATTCAATATGCTTGAGAAGCCAGGCTGGTAAAAGGAAGGCTTGCATATAGTATACGGGTAAAGCATTTAGAACCGAGTTAACCAAGACTAACCGGCCCCCTTTAGATAAAGTTTTGCCCTTCCAAGACTGGAGTTTCCGTTGTATGGCATCCAGAAGTGGGAGAAAGTAGGTTTTGATTGGTTTTTTAATAGTGAGGGGTAGTCCTAGGTTAGATAACAATCTTATTTATATATGCAATTAGTGTCGCGCATGTTGGTGAAATTCAATTTAAGTTCAAGTCAAATCAATACAAAATTTTAATAAAATAATTGCAAAAGACTCTATGTAAGATTTAAAATATTAAAATACTTAGGAGAAGCGAAAATTTACTTTTCATCCTCTAGTTTCAGTCTATTGCGTCCCAAGCAAATGTCTAAGAAGTTGTTGCAGATGTAAGAATAGTGCGCATTGCTGCAATTTTGTTTCTTGTTGTTGGTTTATGAGTTCTTCTTATGCTTTGTTAATGCTCAACTTTTCTCTAATCTCACGAACACAGAATAGTGTATTTTGTCTTAATGGAGGAGAGCAAATATAGAAAGCTAATGTGCAACACATGCACACCTAACGTTACATTATCATGCCTTGGAAAACCAACCACTTAAATACTAGTGCTCAGGATCTTGAAGAGATCTTGTAATTAATGAGAAAGATTATAACAATATTTTTTATGCCAATATTCTCTCCCATGTGTGTACAGCTGTACACAAGATATGGTATGACTTTTGTGTCAAACCAGAAAAGAATCAATCAAAATAGACAAAATTCTAGCTTAACTTCTGAAATCTTTCATTGCAGCCGAGACTGATTTCTTTCATATTTTTCCTTCTTTATTGTGGTTCGTAATGGATTCATTGCGGCCTGTAATGACTTCATTACAGAATGAAAGTCGAAATTTGGTATGTTTGATTTGTTTTTATCCATTCCTGATATGTATTAACTCCAAATTATATTTAATTACTTTTGCACTTATTAACACTAGAATTAATTAAATTAATTCTGATTGATGTATTAACAATTATAATTAATTTATTTAGTTTTATATGTATTCATATTCAAAATTTTAGTAAAATATATACGTATCATACAATGCCTTGATTAATCATATTTGTATGGCATGCCAAATATATTATTTAGTATAATATTTGTTATAGTAAATAATATATTTAATCATATTAACACATAATTCAAACTTTAATTGATTGAATTTGATATCAAATTCCAACAGCGAATACTTTATACGTTCCTTGTGTCAGACCAGGGTTTAAAAAAAATCCGGGCGGGTCTACCCGCCCGTGCCCGTGCCCGGATTCGACCCGACCCGTGTATACCCGTGCTCGTCTAGATTCGTACCCGACCCGTCCCTAGATCCGCTCGTGGACCCGTGGAACCATGCAAAAATTCAAAAAAAATACAAAAAATACAAAAAAATTCAAAAAAAATACAAAAAAATAAAAAAGTCAGAAAAATTCGGAAATATATATATATATATATATATATTAAAATAATGTGCAGTTTTAAATTCAAAAATTCAAAAAGTTGGACGGATCCAACCCGACCCGTGCCCGACCCGCCCGGGTTTATCACGGGTCGGATTGGGGGTTTTGGATTCGGACCCGTGCTTACCCGCCCCGCCGTACCCGTGGACCCGTACCCGTGGATCCAGACGGATCGGATCCACGAGTACCCGAACCGCCCCGTTATTAAAACCCTATGTCAGACGTCAATTTTATTTACCAACTTGATGTTTGGATAATCTCGGATCAAATATTATTTCACCTCAAAAGAAAGATAATCTAGTATCAAATATTTGCATACACCTAAGTTGACACTTGAATATTTTTAGCTAAAATTTGAAGTACCGTCAGTCCATCAAGTGAAATAATGCCCATTCATACATATTTTACAGGGGAGTTGATACGTAGATATCATATTTGATATCAACTATTGATATCGACTTTATTATGCATCTTTAGTTGAGTTATCATGCATATTATTTGAGTTATTATGCATGTTATTTTCTGTAATGAAATAGTTATACATGTTATTTTTTGTACTGAAATAATTATGATATAACATGTATAATAGCTCAAATAATGTACATTATAACTCAACTAAACGTGTATAATAAAATCGATATCAATAATTGATATCAAATGTGTATCTACAAAACATTATCCATTTTACAGACATTAGCTTGCATAGTTGGAAGTACTAATGACATTCACTGTACATAAACAAATACGGAGAATTAAACTATCTCATTCATTCCTGATTGTTGAACTTAGAGCATTTCATTCGTGAAACTCTTTGAGTTTCTAAATAATGTCACATCAGATTAAAAACTTAATTCTTTTTTAGTTTATAAACTCTTACATCTCTAAAACTACAGTTAGAGTTTCTTAATCGCCACATCATCAACTAACTATTTTTTTGTTAATTTTTTAACCAATGATATTGACACGTCATAGTTTATAAATCATAAATCAAAGTTTCTAAATAAGAAATTCTCAATCAAAGTTTCTGAATTAGAAACTCTGTTACATTTCTGAAACCGAGTTATAAACTGCCACGTCAGATTAGAAACCCTGAAAATTTCAGAGATGGAGATAGCTCTTACATATTGAATAAATTGTGCACCAATCGGACTTTTTAATTAAGAAATCTTATGTGTCTGCGTCCTTTTGTCTATTAATTAATAGTAATGTAAGGGAATTCTTTGTATGTACGTTAAGGGAAGACGAATAATTATTAACAACGAAATATTACAACATTACATAAAATTGAACGAGTAGAAATAATATTGATAAATAATTTACTCGTAACTATATATTTTAACTTTGTAAATAACATTTATTTTAAGTGAGCATTGTATTGGTAAAAGCAGTGGGTTTTGTAATTACTTGTAAAATCAGTGGGCATTACTTCACTGGTAAAATCTAGTATGTACAAAATCGAGATTTCATTGATAAAATCAGTGAGCATTTTGCAGGGTAATCCTTTTTTTTCTTTATATTACATATCATACATTAAACGTTCCTCTTTCTGACAGCTCCTTACAGAATCAAGGTTTGATTGGTTAGCAAAAATTAGTATCAGATTTCTATGGACTAAGTGCTTCATTAAATCAAAATCAGATATTTAACAACAAAGCATTTCACTCCAAGTATCAATTGAAAAGAAATTAAATGAAAATCAGATATTAATCTATAAATTCAATCTCACTTTTTGGTTATTTTCGCATTTGTAGAATTTTTTTTTTTTCTGAATTGGTTGTAGTGTCGCTCACGAGCCCCATCACCTAAATCTCGCTGCAATATAGGCACTCTACAAGTGGCAAAAATCTCCCTCTAGATTGGATTACACTGGGGATTGTCAACTCATTTCCATATGTTCAAAAATAATAACGCTGGTGCATTGTTCGTGAGAGAGAAATCAACTAGAGAAGAACAAGATGATGGAGAGGATTGAGAGACCTATGTTGTGAGACTGTTCTTTGCATTGCGAGAGAGAAGAACAGGAGGAGGGAGACAAGTGAGCGGCTAGGGTTTGCTCACATAAAGGAAACCTGCGTTTAGCTGAGGATGTTTTCTGCGTTTAGCTGGCAATGGCTTAGGATATTTTTGTCATTAATTGAATTATTGAATTATTAATTTCAGAACAATACATCTAAATATCATTAGAGATAAAATTAGAAGCAAAGTTATTTTGCTGTGACAATGAAACTTGACAGTGACATTTTTCAAAATTAGCAAATTTGAAGTGGCAAATATTCAATTTTCCATTTTTTTTCTCCTAATTCCCATTTTCTTTTTGCCTTCTTTGTTGTAGTACGGTTTCATCCCACTTGTTTTTTCTCTTAAAAAAAAAAGAAAGTCAAAACTTTCAAATTTTATAACTGACGATCTCAGAATCTGATATGAGGTTTAACTTGTTGTTTTCCTTTTCATGTTTATTATTTTTTATTTCTCACATATTGGCCAGCT
Source organism: Eleocharis quinqueflora (assembly GCA_964058865.1). Lineage (NCBI taxonomy): Eukaryota > Viridiplantae > Streptophyta > Magnoliopsida > Poales > Cyperaceae > Eleocharis > Eleocharis quinqueflora. Next base: position 130,638 of record CAXKVX010001955.1, on the reverse strand, counting down.
ATTTCCACCTATTTTTGTTTTTGTATAAGGTAGAAATGTAGAAATTCATATTCACCCTTCTACATATATTTCTCTAAAAATCATAATATCATTACAAATATAAAAAAAATCATATTTGTCCAACTTATTATGAGTTACATCAAAACTAACTAAATATTAATTCTACTCTTCTCTTTTATAGCAGTAGTTTAGTTTCAAGTATGTAAGATTTAATTGATAAATTATGAAAATATATATTACACATCATTAACTTTTTATGAAAGATTGAATTTTTAAATAGTTGCAATCATCCACAATTTACTAATTAATATTGCTGAGTTTTAAAAGCTTAACATATTTGGATATAGTTGATGTATCTTAATCTTAATTTGAATAAATATGAAATTTAAAAAAATAAATAAATATAATATAACGAATTAAATATTTTGAAAAGATAAATATAAATTCTGCCTAAGTTATAATAATGGCGTGACCCACTGTAGTCGAGTCGTCTTCTAATTCGATTTTTTTAATGAAATAAATTCAAGATGCATCTCTTTATCCCACAAATTGTCCTTTTGACTTCCAGCGGAGAATATATTAGCTGGTTTTATAATGGTGTTTCGTCAGCCAATTTGAAAAATACAAATAATTGATTAAAATAAAACGAAAAAGACTGTTACCTTCATGGATCAATAATGGAATAGAATATTATTTTGGAATGTCTTGAAATATTTATTATAACCAAGCTACAGATATATAACACCTGAGGAATTTCCTTCGGAAAAAAACAACTGAGGAATTAAGAAATTTGGAGCATGTGTTCCCAGATAAATGCATAGTTTAAGTATATATTTAAAAAGTAAAATTACGATGCTTGCTAGCACATATCTCGAATTTTAAAATGTAAACGTCGATTCGAATCATTGAAAATATTGTTTATGCTAAAATTTATTTAGGGACCATTTTGTTTTTTTTAATTATTTGATCGGATGGATGGAAAATACATTGATCTAACGATTATAAACCTCTCCAATTTAAACCATTTTTTTATCATCCGATAAAATAATAAAAAAATCTAAAATTAATTTTTTTTATACTAAATAAATAAATTTTAGTATGAACAATATTTTTAGTGGTTCGAATCAACTGTTTTCATTTTGAATTCAAATTATGTACTTGTAAATACCAAAGTTGGATGCTTAGCAAGCACCGTGATCTCACTTTATATTTAAATCAGTTAAATAATTAGCGAGAGTTAGTATCTGCTACGATTCTAATCTGATCAGAGGGGCCTCCGACTCCAATAATAATCACACGATAAGAAATGGACGGACCAAATTTTATCTATCTGTAGGGAGCTGGTTCTCTCTCTTCTGTTCCTTGTTCCTTAGAAAATCATATCATAGAATGGGTACAAAACTTTTTATTGAGAGTCCACGATAAAAATATATACATAGACGTCTTTTACAGTTTAAAATTTTGATTTAAATTGTGTAATATTTCTTCATATCAAAATTTCGTAGAATATCCTGTTTAGTTATTACGAGCTAAATTACTAAATTATGTGGTGAATATTTTTTTTTGTAGGGACATTACATATACAATAGTTTTTTTTTTTTTGGTGATGGTATTAACTAGTTGGGACAATCAGCCAGCATCCGGGCAGAACCAACAGAGGGTCATAGTGGGCTCCGACCCTCCTTTCTTGTTTAGTTATTTTCTAATTAATTTAAAAAAAATTCTTGTTTAGTTATTTTCTAATTAAATTTAAATAAATGGTAAGATTTTAGTTAAAATTTTGATTAAAATTGAAAATTTTATTAAAAAATTGTATAATCAGATCAAAATTGAATTTCGACATTTTATAACAATAAAATTAGACATACTTGCAAATCGATCCTCCTAACTCAGTGTTCTTGTTTTGCCCCTGGCGGAATTTTATGTATATTCTTCAAAAGCTTCAAAATTACGTATTTCTCCTTCTAAATTTGGATAATAAGTATTTCCTCTTCGAAATTCAAAAACTCACAAATTTATTAGTTTTATTATTCTTTATATTAGAACTCATTTTAGATATGTAAAATATCCATTCATTAAAAACATTCAAAATTTAGCTTGTAATGAAAAATATCGGTCTTATATTTGATAGGTTTTTCAGGACAAATTAGTCATTTTGTACTCTTGAAATATATATGATGACATGTACCTACATTTTAAATATTGTTGTGTATGTATCAAAAGTAGATAAATAAATAATTTTCTATCCAAAATCAAACAAATATCAGTTCGATAATTATATTAAACAAGCAATAATTATTTATACTTTTAATTAAGGATAAAAGAGATATATTTTAATGTCATTGGGTATACATGAGGAGTACAAAGTGACTAATTTATACTCAGAAATAGATCTATTTTTCATTAAACAAGCAATATTTTTTTAGTGTTTATAATTGAAAGGGTAAAATGGATATTTACACATTTAAAATTAGTTTTATATAAAAATAATAAAATGAGTAAATTTGTAAGTTTTTTAAACTTCCAAGGAGAAATGCGTAATATCTAAATTTGGAGGGCGAAATACGAAATTTGGTATAAAACCTAAAATATCCAATAACGGTAAATCTAGACAGTCAAAACTTGTGTAATAGCTAAATTTACAATTCAATTTAGGGTAAGAGCCAATAAAAACCCTAAATTCAACTAAACAGTGCAATTAAAACAATTCGATTAAACTATGTTCTACGTGTTGGGTTACGAACAGTTCAAAACCCGTCAATTGGCCTAAGCTGCGGAAAGACCGTTAAACAAAAAATTTACTTCTAACTTAAGCCAAGGATTAAACGAGGTATATCAGATAAACTACCGAGGGTGTCCACCTCCCGTTTATCTCTGACATCAAAACCCTATTTAATCCTTATACAGATCTACTCCATAACTGAATTCTAAAACTTTAATCTACTTACAAATTAAATAGATTAATATAACATTAATACCTTGATCCAAATTCGAATTGGATCGCAGCAGACTCAGAAGGCCGAATCTGAGAAGCTCTTCTCCTCGGAGTATCAGACGTCTGATACCTTTATCGGATGTCCATCAGGACGACCAGAGAGCGGCTTATTTCTTCTGCTAGAAATACCGTAAATCGCGATATCCCGCAAAAACACTATTCATCGAGATAAGGACTAAATAAAATATCTTTGCGACTCGCAGTTATTCAAATATGAAATATCGCTTCTTTCGCAAAAATACTATTTTTCGAATCCGTAAACAACCGTATACGAGAAAGAGAGAAAGTATATTTATCGATTCGATCCTGAGTTAACAAATACGATATGATTTTTTATGTAACTTTCTGTCTCCCCATGCCCCTCTATTTATAGGAAAATGAGGAGGTTGGCCAATTACCAAAATACCCTTGAAAAATGTGAAAAGACAAAAATGCCCCTCTTGAAGTGGGTTTTGAAAAAATATCCAATTTTTTTTTGCATTGTCATCTTTTCTTGTCGACCTCTTTTATTATTATTTAATTTGTTTATTTTTAATTAAGATTTTAATTAAGGTTTTAATTTGATAATGACTTTCGTCCCAAATTCAAAACCATAATCAATATTTAAAATCTGAATTAAATATATAAATTTATACATAAGCATATAATTGTTCTCAACAATTATATTTCTCAGGATTTGGTATTGGTTTGGTTACAGTATGATTTTATACAACGTATCGTATACGTTTATAAATTCAACTGTTGTTTTTGTTTGTCATCTTATATGACATATATAATTTAATCATATCACATATAATTAATTATAACTATCTTAATATTAATTATAACCTATTTATAATTAATCATTAAGATTCTCTAATTAACTCATATACGGTGTGACCCAATAGGATCTGTGTTATGTTGGTAAATAGAATTAAAATTATTTCAACTTCTATAATCATATGAGGCATCTGACATCTGCACTATGACCATCCAATTACACAAATGATGTTTGTACTACACAATATCACGATCCACTAAACATTTTAGTCGAGTTAATTCTTTCGTCTCACAGTATCAGATTAGTTTCAAGGTAGGTGTGTGTCATCCTTGCAAACTTAATCTTTTCTCGATCTTGAGCAGACTTATCAAATATAATTACTCTTGTAATTATACTGCATGCAGATAATCCTACTCTATCAATGGGCCTAGTGATACTGTAACTCGTATTGAGACACGAGAGACAAGAGTACTTTTGGTAAACCATCACTGCCTCAACTAAGCTATGTATACCGAAAAGCTACCGTTATGACTGCGTTTTATCGATAGCGTTAGATAACAATCACACATACACATCTCTTAGTAGGAAAGATGAATACCTCATACTTTAGAACTTAACACTGAATGAAAACATTAATGTCATAGAACATGCTTGGATCTCGAGTGCGATCTCGGTTCCTTGGCCCGAGCTATAGCTTCATTGTTGTCACAATAGAGGTCCACAGGTCCTTGAGCATTGGGAACCACAGGTCCTTTATCCAGAACCCTTCTTTTGCTACTTCGGATGCGGTTATGTACTCAGCTTCGGTGGTTGAGTCTATTGTAGTCTCTTGTTTTGAGCTCTTCCAGCTCACAGCCCTCCGTTGAGTATGAACACATATCCGGACTGTGATCTCGAATCATCTCGATTAGTTTGGAAACTTGCATCAGTGTAACCGTTTATCACGAGCTCGGAGTCACCACCGTAGACGAGAAACATATCCTTAGTTCTTCTTAAGTACTTAAGGATATTCTTTGCAGCATTCCAGTAGTCCATGCCTGGATTAGCCTGATATCTACTCGTCACACTTAAAGCGTACGAGACATCAGGGCGAGTGCACAACATGACGTACATGATAGAGCCTATAGCCGAAGCGTATGACACTCTACTCATTATGCTTCGCTCATCAATTGTCGAAGGACACTGAGTCTTGCTAAGTTGCGCACCATGATTCATTGGCAGGAATCCTTTCTTAGAATCTTGCATGCTAAACCTATTTAGCACCTTGTCTATGTACGTGCTGTGACTTAATTCTATAAGTCTTTTCGATCTATCACGATAGATCTTTATGCCTGGTATATAGACAGCCTCGTCTAAGTCCTTCATCGAGAAAACTTTCTTTAATGAAGACTTAGCTTTTTGCAACATAGGAATATCATTTCCCATTAAGAGTATGTCTTCTACATATAAGATTAAAAATGCGATGGCACTCCCACTAGTCTTCCTGTATACACATGGTTCTACTTCGCATCTGACGAAGTCAAACTTTTTGACTTCTTCGTCAAACCGAAGATTCCAACTCCGTGACGCTTGCTTCAATCTATTTATGATTTAAGAAGCTTGCATATTTTCCCAGCATTCTTTGGATCCTCAAAACCCTCAAGCTGTGTCATGTACATCCATTTGCCATATTTCATAATCATGAAATGTGGCAATTGCTAGGAGTATCCAAATTGACTTAAACATAGCCACGGGCGAAAAAAATTCATCATAATCAACTCCTTGAATTTGTTTGAAATCTTTCGCTACCAGCCGTGCTTTGTATACAGTCAACTTACCATCCATGTATGTTTTTCTTTTAAAAATCCATTTTTCGTTATGGGTTTCACCCCATCAAATGGTACAAGTAGGTTCCACACCGTGTTGTCATACATGGACTGTATTTCGGATCTCATGGCCTCTAGCCATTGTTCAGAGTCGAGCCTATCTATTGCTTCTGCATAGGTCATAGGACCTTCAGTATCATATACTGAGACCTCATGCAATCTCAAGTACCTCTCGGGCGCTCGAACTATCCTTGCAGACCTACGTAGCACTTGACCTTCGGGTTGTTGAACTTGATATGCAACTATTTGCCGATCTACTTCTACTTCAACTTGCGTTGAAGTACTTGAGCTCGGGACTAGAACCTCCTCCACAACCACTTGTGGATTTAATTCTTCCAGATACTGTATTGTGTGATGTATCTCGAATTTTTTCAAGTATTACATTACTTCCACTACTTCCTTTTGCGAGAAACTGTTTCCCTAAAAATATACCAACACGAGCAACAACTATTTTATTCTCGACCTGGTGATAGAAGTAATAACCTTTCGTTTCCTTAGAATACCCTACGAAAAAGCATTTGTCAGACTTGGGATCAAGTTTGCCAGACATCGGACGTTTGACAAATACTTCGCAACCCCATATTTTAAGATATGACATATTTGGGGTTTTCCCAAACCATAACTCATATGGAGTTTTCTACTGACTTAGACATAACCATATTTATTGTTCGTGCGATAGTTTCTAGTGCGTACTCCCAAAATGATTTCGAAAGAGTGGCATTACTCATCATGGATCGAACCATGTCTAGCAGAGTTCGATTCCTTCTCTCAGAAACACCATTCCATTGTGGTGTCCCCGGAGAGGTGAGTTGTGAAACTATTCCACATTTTTTCAAGTACGTAATAAACTCAAAACTCAAGTACTCGCCTCCACGATAAGATCGTAAGGCCTTAATACTCTTATTTAATTGATTTTCTACTTCAGCCTTGAATTCCTTGAACTTTTCAATGGATTCAGACTTATGTTTCATCAAGTAGACATAACCATATCTACTATAATCACGAGTGAACGTGATAAAGTAAAAATAAACATTTCTAGTACAAGTACTCATAGGTCCACATACATCAGTATGTACAAATCCTAGTAAGTCACTTGCCCTTTCGCCTTTTTTGGAGAAAGACGCTTTGGTCATTTTTTCACGTAAGCAAGATTCGCACGTGTTAATTGATTCAAGATCAAAATTTCCAAGAAGTCCATCTTTATGCAACTTCTTGATGTGTTTCTTGTTTATATGACCAAGGCGACAATGCCACATGTAAGTCGTGCTTTCATGAGACGCTTTGAGTCATTTGTTAGTTTTGTTGAACGCGAGTTTTTTCATTTGCAATATATATAGACCATTCATCATACAAGAGGATCCATAATATAATTTTTCTTTATATATTGAGCAACTATTGTTCTCTATTACAAAAGAGAACTCATTTGTCTCTAAACATGAGATCGAAATGATGTACTTTGGGCAGTTTCTTTTCCAATGACCATTTACTTTACAGTAATCGCAGTCAGAGGCAACATTAACCTTTACCTTGAAAGGATTGGGTTTAGCAATATTTTTCCCTTTGCCCTTGTACTTAGAAGCCACTTTCTTTGGGGCCCTTTTTTATCTTCCTCTCACCAGCTCAGGTCATGAGGACAGAAGAACTCTTCTTCATGTCATCATCTGTTTTGCCATCCTTAGGCTCAACAGGGACGGGTGAGTTTAAGACATATTCTTTCTTCTCTCGCCTTAATATAATAGACGATTCTTTAGCCATATTTCTACAATGTTAAAAGTAAAGATTTTAGCTTTGTTCATGTAATGTTTTACTCAAATAATAAAACTCCCACTGCAAATTTGTTCTATTCCCTTTTGCAGCAGGACCAAGATCCCTATTTTCACTAATATTAAGCTAGTTGTTACGCATAACTCGGCTATTAGTTATTTTAGTTAAGCCATCTTGCTAATCACACCTTGCTTTTGTGATTCTTGATTTCGTTAAAACATCGTATGTTTTTAACGAAGACTTTGCCCCAAGCCCAAAATGTTTTTGGAAATCATTGGTAAGTAACCTCACTCTACTTGGTTCGTTATGTCTTACATAACCCTTGACCACCAAAGGTAAAAGGCGACGTCTACTGAGTAGAGAACCGTAAACCAATGAACAATAGTGTGATAATGATAGAGTAGGAAGGACATACTACTTAATTCACGTGGGTTTATTTTTATTAAACATTGTAAGCATTCTAAAAAGGTATGTCAGATAAACGACCGAGGGTATCCACCTCCAGTTTATCTTTGACATCAGAACCTTTTTCACATGCTTACGTTTGTTTTTATGCTTAACGGTGCAAGCTTCATTAAGAAGGTATGTCAGATAAACGATCGAGGGTATCCACCTCCAGTTTATCTTTGGCATCAAAACCTCTTTCATAACCTTAAGTTTGTTAATGTGCTTAATGGTGTAAGCTTCACTAAAAAGATATGTCAGATAAACGACTGAGGGTATCCACCTCCAGTTTATCTTTGGCATCAAAACCTCTTTCATAAGCTTACGTTTGTTAAGTAGACAGTTATTTAAACTAACTATAAGACACTCTTACGGATACGTGAAAACCGTATGCCATAAAGATTGCCGTGAGTTCCTTCACAAATCTATCTTTGACATCACGCTCTTTCACGTTTTCTTGAAAGTGATAAATCTTATTTATACATTTCACATCAATTCAGTAAATCTCAATTTACATATATACTGGATCTTGGTCCGGTATATCATATATCAGTTTCTAATTCTTTATTTCGCAACAATGCTCAGTTCTCATTTATACTGTTTAAAAGCACATAAACAATTTATATGATTTTGCAAGCATATATTCTTTCTGGTCCATAAAGCAAATAGTAATGTGACAAAGTTCCCATTTGGGCCTGATGTCGTATTATGGAAAGAGGATTCAAGGAAAGATCAGGGTCACCGGGGACCACTTTAAATCTAATCTTTTCTAGACATAACCTTCTTTCTCATCGTACGCGCAACAGCTCTTACTTTAGGTACTTCATTGCTTCATCACACTCCTCAATTAACTTTACTTATCCAAAAGTTTTCCAAATGCGAAAGAGTTACATTTTGCCATTTCAAAAACATCTGAGTAATTTGGTAACGTGACAAAGTCCCCGTTTGGGCCTGCTGATCAGGACACGTAAAAGAGGTCAGTCGAAAGAGTCCCAAGACACCTCTCATGACATAACCTTTATCTCTTACGGGTGGATATTAACAGCTCTTACTTTGGATACTCTATTGCTTCATCACATTCTTAGATATACTTAAACACAATTGAAAGTGTTTTAAAACGAAAACTTAAAGAAAGCATAAAGAAAGCTTAAATCTCATTTAACTTTCTCAGTCGGTAAAACCGAACAAAGAAAATCTCATTTCTTATCGGTTTTGGACTTAAGCTGCAAATCTAAGAATTAAACCAATATGCGGTATATGCACCTAATTTGCATAAGTTATAACTTTAGAAAATCAATTAGCGGGAGAACTGGCTCTGATACCACTGTTGGGTTACAAACAGTTCAAAACCCGTCAATTGGCCTAAGCTGCGCAAAGACCGTAAAACAAAATTTTTACTTCTAACTTAAGCCAAGGATTAAACGAGGTATGTCAGATAAACTACCGAGAGTGTCTACCTCCCGTTTATCTCTGACATCAAAACCCTATTTAATCCTTATACAGATCTACTCCATAATTGAATTCTAAAACTTCAATCTACTTACAAATTAAATAGATTAATATAATATTAATACCGTCAATCTACTTCAATCTGAGAAGCTCTTCTCCTCGGAGTATCAGATGTCTGATACCTTTATCTGATGTCCACCAGGACGACCAAAGAGCGGCTTATTTCTTCTGCCAGAAATACCGTAAACTGCGATATCCCGCAAAAATACTATTCACCGAGATAAGGACTAAATAAAATATCTTTGCGACTCGCAGTTATTCAAATATGAAATATTGCTTCTTTTGCAAAAATACTATTTTTCGAATCCCGTAAACAACCGTATACGAGAAAGAGAGAAAGTATATTTATCGATTCAATCCTGAGTTAACATATACGATACGATTTTTGATGTAACTTTCTCTCTCCCCATGCCCCTCTATTTATAGGAAAATGAGGAGGTTGGCCAATTACCAAAATACCCTTGAAAAATGTGAAAAGACAAAAATGCCCCTCTTGAAGTGGGTTTTGAAAAATATCCAAATTTTTTTTGCCTTGTCATCTTTTCTTGCCGACCTCTTTTATTATTATTTAATTATTTATTTTTAATTAAGATTTTAATTAATTTTAAATTAAGGTTTTAATTTGATAATGACTTTAATCCCAAATTCAAAACCATAATCAATATTTAAAATCTGAATTAAATATATATAAATATACATAAACATATAATTGTTCTCAATAATTATATTTCTCAGGGTTTGGTATTGGTTTGGTTACGGTATGATTTTATACAACGTATCGTATACGTTTATAAATTCAATCGTTGCTTTTGTTTGTCATCTTATATGACATATATAATTTAATCATATCACATATAATTAATTATAACCATCTTAATATTAATTATAATATATTTATAATTAATCATTAAGATTATCTGATTAGCTCCTATACGGTGTGACCCAATAGGATCTGTGTTATGTTGGTACATAGAATTAAAATTATTTTAACTTCTATAATCATAGGAGGCATCTGACATCTGCACTATGACCATCCAATTACACAGATGATGTTTGTACTACACAATATCACGATCCACTAAACATTTTAGTCGTGTTAATTCTTTCGTCTCACATTATCAGATTAGTTTCAAGGTAGGTGTGTGTCATCCTTGCAAACTTAATCTTTTCTCGATCTTGAGCAGACTTATCAAATATAATTACTCTTGTAATTATACTGCATGCAGATAATCCTACTCTATCAATGGGCCTAGTGATACTGTAACTCGTATTGAGACACGAGAGACAAGAGTACTTTTGGTAAACCATCACTGCCTCAACTAAGCTATGTATACCGAAAAGCTACCGTTATGACTGCGTTTTATCGATAGCGTTAGATAACAATCACACATACACATCTCTTAGTAGGAAAGATGAATACCTCATACTTTAGAACTTAACACTGAATGAAAACATTAATGACACGTACACAACTCCATTTAATGTTTCATTCGAGGTTTATCAAATACCATGTTCTTGTAACATGTATTCATGTGATTAAAACGACATCTTATGTCTATGTTCTGTAAAACTTAACCATCTTTTAATCCACATTCTAACCTTGTAACTGTAACTTAGTATTCCTGCTAATTACCTTGGTTAGAGACTTTTAAGAATATATATCATCTATATTATGAAGTTTCACAATGTCAGTTATTGACTCTAGTCAGATAAAGGAAAGATTCATAAATTCAATAATACTCAAGGTAACAAAATTACATTTTATTAATCACTCAATTCATGAACAAAGCTTTATGATAATTTATCATATTATTAACTTCTAGATTATTACAAACTAACACTACGTGTTTGAAATATAAAGAGAATAGAAGCAAGAACTTACAATCCATCTCTCGACTAATCTTCTTGAAGGTCTTTGAGAAGTCGAAGGAGATGTCCTTAGAAAAACCCCGAAAGATTCGCCAACGGATCCTTCCAAGCAGTTACAGGTTGCTTTCTTACCTCCAAGAGTACGAATGACTCGAGGAGTACAATCACTTAATGGAGCAGTGAATTAGGAGCTAAGCACAGCACATGCACCCTAAATAATTCTATTTTCAATTATCCATAATGCTTGGAGACCCAATGCTATTTATAATGGTGTTAACGTATCTTGGAAAGGATTAATTATCAAATATTCATAAAATATATGAAATTATACTCTCTCCAAAAATTTTCCTCTTATTTACTTCAATAAACAATTCCACGAAATTTGGTATAAAGCCTAAAATATCCAATCAGAAAGATAACGGTAAATCTAGGCAATCAAAACCTGCCTTGGAATAGGTCTTTTGCGATCGCCATGGATCTCATTGCAGTCACAATTGAATTGCCATCCAGACTTGGCAGGAATTCTGTCAAGTATCTTGCGGCCGCAATGAGGGTTATTACGGTCACAATCAATCTTTTGAAAATCAGAAGATTAACTGCCAAATCTTCCTATTCCATTGCGGCCGCCATTGTAGAAGATATTACTAGTGTCTATTTAGCACTCTTCCACGATACAGCGCCGCGTGCCATCATAAAGATGTATCATAATGTTGACTTCATGCTATCTACGCAACCTCCAAAATCAGAATCGGTGTATCCAATGACCTTGAGCTTTTTTTTATCTTCGATATGTGAGCATATGATTTCTCGTTTTCTTCAGGTACCTAAGCACCCTCTTAGCTGCTTTCCAGTGCTACATTCATGGATTACTTAAGTATCGCCCTAGCATTCCTGTGATGAAGGCTATATCTGGTATCGTGCATACTTGGACATACATGAGACTGCCTACAAGAGACTCATAGGGGATGTCTTTCATGGCAATTTATCTAAATCAGTTTTGGAACATTTTTCGAGACTGAACTTGTCTTCTTTTGCTACGGGTGTATCATCTATTATGATGCCTTGGGAACTTGTTATGATGTCTCTCTGACTCGTTATAACGAGTTGCCTAGCGTTATGGTAACGCTGTGCTCTGTCTTGTGTCTTGAAGCCTTTCCTTGATGCTTAGACCATGTCTTGACTTGCTCAGGGCATGTTTGAGCATGTTTGACATTGGGTTGTACTTGTTTTAACCTGCAACTTCACCAAAACTTAATGTGCAAGGTTAGTACTTTATGTGTTTTGCAAATTGTCAAATAGATGAGTTGATGATTTCAATCCAACAAATATAAGTAAAAATAAATGGCCTCAGTTGTCATACGAAAAATAAGGAACCGACTATCCGTTTGAAAGAATATAATAAAAATGGCAACTCCCTGTACTAACTAGGGGCCAAAGGGTAGCCCCAGACTTCCTTTGTACCATCTAAGAGTCAAAGGAGGAAGCCCTTCGAATATTAGGAGATCTTGTAATACCGGTTAATGAAGAATATAATAAGTAAATGGAATAGCCCCTATACCTCACATATGGCATGCACACTCTAAAATTGAGACGCCGACCTTAATCACTCAAAGAGAGGAGTTTATAATATAATATTTATAGAATAGTATGAGATTTGAAAACTAAAACTCTCTGAAGTGATGAACTCGTTTGGTGGGCAACAGCCGGATGTCTTTGAAGACATCTCGACGAAGGAACCCCACAGGCATTTAGCTTGCGTACGTAATCCACCCATCACGATGCCCTCAAATCACATCCAACTGGTGATCACCGGCCCGACTCTCATCACTCCCGACGAATTACATATAATATTAAATGTCTATCTAGTAATGTAACTAATAAGCTATACGATCTGTATATCGGATCTCACGTGCATCATGAATGGAGATGACATGCAATGCAGGTTGGTCTCAATTATTTGGTGCAGTTACCGTTTATGCAATCATGACAGTTCAAGTTCTACTAGAATGTTTATCAAGTAATGGTGACTTTTGGTACCTCAGTTCAGATAAAAGAAAAAAAAAAAGGTTTTTGATCTGGTTCCTACACTTAGATAAAGTTATAAGCTCCAGAAACTCGCACATAGGAGGAATGGAGAGAAAGGTGTGGCAGACTCTACTCTGGGGGCAAATTCGATGCGTCAGCACCGGCGTCAACATCGACAGCATTAGGAATAGCCTCGTCACCCGTGAGAGGATACGAGTCGGCTAAATCTCCTAATTTTGACGTTGGGTTTTATCAGTTTAGATTTGTTGTTGAATCTTTAACTCATGTAAACTAGAAAGCAAGATCTAGACGTTGAGACGTTCTTGATGCTCCTAATTTTGTTTGGTTAATATTTCTACTTAGTCAAATTCCTATGAAGTGTCTCTGCTGCACAGTGGTGCGAAATTACTATTTCTGCAGTCCTTTACTTCTTTATTTATTTCTTTCTTTTATCTATTTATTAGTTCAAATAATGTTTCTATATGTGTCATCAATGTCCTATTGTTACTACGTCATCAAAACGATATCCTACATAACATCAACAAAGGACAACACGAAGCAAAACATGTTATAAATTCAACCACTTTTAGTTGAATTTTTAATTATTAAACTATGCAAAGAAGAAATAAAATATCTAATAGACTTGTATCTATATTAATTAGGTGCTTATAGAGAAATTGATCAATATATAATATTATATTCAATTATTTACTTGATCATAAAAATCAAGTGTTTAGGTTAAAGGCATGTATGTTTTTGTTTAGTTCAGATATAGAGAAATTGATCAATATATATAATTATATTTATAGTTTTACTTAGTTCAATCGTGTGGGTGTTGTTTAGTAATTAATTTATGCGCGTACGATACTTTCTGTTGTATCGGTACACTTGCAATTACTTTATCACATAAGCTTTATAATTAATAGTATTACTCTATTAACTAAGTGCTTAATCATTTATTTAAGTCGTTAAGTATAATATTAATCTTACGTCCTAATTATCTAAATCATCGTACCTAATTAACTAACCAAACATATAACTACACCGCATAATACGCCTTATAATTTATAGTGCTATATATAGTATAGAAAATATATAGAAAAATAAAGAAAGAAAAGAAACTTAAATAAACTCAATAAAAATCATGTTGGTTACTTTTACTTTATGTTTTGTTTTGTGTTTATCCTGAGTGGGATCGGAGGTCCGAGACTCACACGTCATCGCCGTAGCTCTCGCTGCATGAGCCATATCGTCATCTCTCCAATAATACCTTTCTCGACCCTTTATTACTTTGGGTCTAATTTAATTATTTATGGCCATATTTGCTAATCTGGGCTGGCCCTTTTAATTATACCTTTCTCGGCCCACAATTATCCAACAAGATCCTAGCCCATCTTAACAAAGGCCCAATAATTAAATTTTTAAGAACTTTTTATTTTTCTAATTCAATAAAGGCCTTAAGGTCCATTTGAATCCAGCCAAGCCCGATAGAGTAATTTATTAATTTCTTCTAAGTTCATTAAGGCCCAACCAATTTTTTCGTCTAATATCAATTATGATAGTCCAAAAAAGCTCCAAAAAGGCCCAAGTTGCAATCCGCATCAATGAGCGTAGCGATCTTTGTTTTCAGTCGAGCGTCCAGTCATTATATGCATACTAACAAAAATAACATGTAAACTGAACTCGACTGAATTCGTCCTCCTGTTAGAATTCATGAAGAATCGATGAAATAATTGATACATCAGCTCTTATTAATTAATAATAAATACAAAATAATTAAGACAATTAATCTACAATCTTCAAATACAATTCAATAGAAATACAAATCTAGAGCATTCCTTTAACCTTTTTCACTTTACAATCAAATGCAAAGTGTGTTTTGTATTCCAAAACTTGAGAGAGATCTTCTTTGTCCCTTTCCAATGGCCTCAAAATCCCCTTTTATCAAACAAGAGATACCCTCTTCCCCCTTAACTCCACCGCCTCCTCCGGCCCCGTCCAGCCACGCTACGGCCGTGATCGACCTTGCCAGCAGTGACAGCGACGATTCAGATCAAGAAACCCGCTCTCAACTACCTGACAAAAGATTTAGGGTTCCTAATGAAGAAAGTACTCATGCAACATCAAAGAGTAAAAAACCTAAGATCGACTCGGCTGCACTTCCTATCGGGTTCCTTGCCCCGTTACACGGTGGTAATGATCGGACCCCGCTCCCTCTCCCACCGCCGGAGACTGTTGCCAAAACGAATCAGATAACGCATGTGTCTGGGTCTAAACAATTTTGGAAGGCTGGGGATTATTTCGATGAAAGCCCCAACGTTGGATCCTCGGCTAAATCATCCGGTACAGAAACTTGATTCATATGTGGTTTTTGGGTATTATTAGGGTATTGCATTGGATTGGCATTAAAATTATGGAAAAGGTACATGCAATTTACAACAAAATTGGAATAGAGCTAAGAGGATTTTCTAATGTGACTAGGGAAAGAAATTTTCATGCAAAATTTAGATCCTAGTATTCTTGAATTAGTTTGGGGATATGTTACCTTAAGTTCTTTTGAGTAAATATATCCTAATTTTTTTTAATAACTTTTCAATGTAAAAATATATACAAAATTAGTTACTGAGTTGATTTGAAATATGCATGCTTTGAGACAGATAAAAGTGGAAGTTCCACTGTTACATACAAACAATTGATTAATAACTACATATGATGAGACAATTATGGCTACTTCATTTTTCCTTTGAAAATTCTTCATAATTTAAATTAAATTATAATTGTTTTTTATCATTAAATTATTCTACTGTGTAAATTAACTTCTAGATTTTTTTTTCTGATAAATTATCAAACCCCTGATTAATTTCAGGATTTTTTTTCTTTAGTTTATTAAAGTAGGCAGAAAGCCTACTTGCATTTTATTAAATAGGAATAAAAAGGTTATTTCCAAGGTATGATTAATTTTTTTATAAGTGTCAATAAAGCTATATGCCCTTATTGTCCTCCTCGCCAGGTTCCTTGTGGAAACTTTCATATCATTTTATTCTGCTTTACATTAATTATAGGTGCTTTTATTCATCCCATTCATTTAATCTCTTAGGTCAGGAGGGATTTGGTTATTCATCCAGTGTTTGATGCAAGCAACAAACTAGCTTTGAATTACTTTAATTAAAGTGCTTGAAAAGCAAGATATTTGTAAAAGTCAAACAAAAAATCTATTTCCTATCGGATTAGTGACTCCATGGATCTTGTGATTGTTAGCTAACTCCCTCTCTCTCTCTCTCACACACACACACACACACACACACACACACATGCTGTGTGCGACACCCTCAAAACCTTGGCAGTGGCTGCCAATTGTCTCTCTCTCTTTTCACTGAAAAATAAGATATTTTTTTAAACTTCTGTTTCTTTCTACAGGAATGGATCACGTCAGAGTGCATCCAAAGTTTCTTCACTCAAATGCAACCAGTCACAAGTGGGCTCTTGGAGGTTATCTTTTCCTCTCTAACAGCTATAGTACCATTTCAGAATTTATTTTGCACTTTCGCTTATTCAAGCAGGCATACTATCCTACCTAGGAGTTTACAACATCTGTTTAGTTATTAGGTTTTTTTTTTTTTTGAGAAACAGTTATTAGTTATTTTGATAACGAGCAAAACTGAGTTTTCTGTGGCAATATGGTTCAGTTTAGTTTAAAAAAAATGTTATTTCAGTTTCTCTTTTATTGTGTTTTGATGATTGGAACAAATTAATCCCAAGTGTTAGCGAACACTAAATCATTTGATACATGCTGAAATAATTTGTTAGCCAGGTAATTTTAAGGTTTATAATGATACCTCTAGAATTCGGTCAATTAAACTGAACATACCTGTTTTTTAAGTTATTATTTTTTCAGTACCTTGTTGAGTAATCATGTTGCTTTGATCTGTTTTCCTCTTTGCAAAATGGAAAGATCCATTGCCTAGTTGCTTTTTGGTTCACCTTAAATGACCAGCTGAACAAATGCAGTTATTCATAACCAGTCAAAATAGTTAATACTTAAATACTTTGATTATCCCTTCATGATTTACTCTGATCGAACTGTTCATTTTTATGCAGCTTTGGCTGAATTGCTGGATAATTCTCTTGATGAGGTACCAACTTCCCTTCCTTCTTCATTCTGTTCAGAATTCCAGCATCATTAATTTGTCTCCACCTGTTATTAAGTGTGATGTCTTTCTTATAAATATTGTAATGTGTTAAGGTTGCCAGTGGAGCCACTTTTGTGAACATTGATATGCTGATAAATGAGAAAGATAATTCGAGAATGTTGTTGATTGAAGGTAAACAACATGTTTTTCTTTAGTTTTTACAAGTATAAAGGAGGATCCAAGTGTCTACATTTTTTAGTTCAACAGTGAGAAGTCTCTAAATTCAAATAGCAGAATAGACTGTTAGATATGATCATATGATCTGTATATTGCGTTGTCTACATGGGCATAAAAAAATGCAGCTTTGTAACTTTGTTGTCATGTATATCACAGGGACTGTAAAATACTTGACCTGAGCCAGACCAACCTGATGAAATTAGGTAGGCTTGCCTGTTATCAATAATTCAAACCTGAGCCCATTGAGAGTGTAATTGATAATATGCCTGTTTGCTCCTTTTCGAATCACAGGGTTGATTTTGGAAAAACCAAAGAGCATCCAATTGTAACATAAGATGTACTTGGATTAGAGGTTTGATAATAACTTAGACGTCAATGTTGTATTTCACTATTTCAGATAATGGTGGTGGGATGGATCCAGATAAGATGCGGCAATGCATGTCTTTGGGCTATTCAGCCAAATGCAAAATGGCAAACACCATTGGACAATGTTAGTTTTGAAGAATTAATTCATCTCCCATAAAATAAAATACCTTCCATATGATGCATTTTGTAGAAAAATAAATCTTTTTTCATTGTCTTCTTATGTGATTAGATGGTAATGGCTTCAAGACTAGCACCATGAGACTTGGAGCTGATGTCATTGTTTTTTCCCGTTGTTCTGGAAAGGATGGGAAAAGGTGATCTTTTTTGTTTCTTTCGAATTTTCAAGCTATATATTTGACCTTTGTATGAAATCCCTATAATTAGTTGGGTTTTAAACCGTATCGCTCATTTCTTAACACCATTATTGCTGTTCAAATAGAGGAATAGTATAGTTGTAATTATATATTTTTCACTGTTTGAAGATTCTATAGTAATAAAAAATTTCATTGTTTGAAAACTCATTAATATAATACAATGTTTGTGTATAAGAAAAGATTATTTGTCTAGTTTCTGCAAGGTTTCATATCCTCAGAAATGCTTGTGTTATTTGAAAAAGGTAGTGAGAGCAATAAATCATAGAATTGGTGTTTGTTTTTTACAATCACATGCTTCTTATTGTATTCTGCATGTTACTCCTTTTTTGTCCTTAATTTATTTTCCTTTTTTGTGGATTCTTTTACAGGCCTACCCAGAGTATAGGAATGCTTTCTTATACCTTTCTCAGATGCACCGGCAAAGAAGATATTGTTGTTCCTATGGTATATTACTTCTGGTCTTTTGTCTGCTGTCTTTTTTGTGTTGAGGACCAAGAGTTTGCAATATTGGCCACTGTTTACTTGTATTAGCTCGTTGCACTACCAGGTTTCAAATGCAGCTGCTTCAATAACGCAACATAGTGTACTTGGTTAGGTCATCAACTATGTATTATAATTAATTCAACTCAATTATGCCATTGATTTTGCTGTTGTGGATTTTTTCTAAATAGGGATTAAAAAAAATAGAATCAAGAAGTAGCTGTTTTTTAACCAAAGAAAAATATTACAGAACCAACTGTACAACGAACCAATCTAGTTTCTCCCATATAATACCTTACTGATTTATGAACTGAAACAAACTTGTAGCTTGATTATGAGAAGAATGATGGTTGGGAAAGGCTTGAAAGAACAAATATTACAGATTGGTATACAAACTTGGAGACCATAGTGACGTGGTCCCCATATTCGAGTGAAGCAGATCTCCTTGACCAGGTGTAAAATTTGGAATTCTTCAATCGGACATCTTATTGATATATTTTATATTATCTGGTGGTCATGTTAACCTTATATGTGTTTTCCCAGCCTAAGCAAATGAGATGTACCAAATTCTAAATTGAGGACAATGTAATTTTTATGTTTGTCCTCACTTGAGACTGTGTAATTTATCAACTCTTGCTTACAGTAGGTCATGCTGGCTTTTAGAATAATGAACTTGACTGCACTCTTCTGAAATCATACACCTGATCAAGTATAAACTCGCACATAAGCTTAAACGTCAACTATCCCTATTTTATTTCTTATATTATGGCTCCTAGTCATCAACTTGATTGAAACTTTATATATTGTTTGATACAAATGGAAACAAGGGTATGATAACGAACATATTTTTCTATGGCTTATTGCAGTTCAGTTCATTAGAGGACCAGGGCACTCGAATCATTATATACAATCTTTGGGAGGACGATCATGGCATGCTTGAACTTGACTTTGATGGGGATCCTCATGTAGGTCCCTCTTAACTGATCAATTAATTAATTGGTATTTGTAAGCTCCCAAACCTATTTAATACCTTAACCCATGTAGTTGGGAATGAAGAATCTTGGACCAATTTATAATCTGAGTACATGTTGCTTATATTGTTTGTTGGGAACTCACAAATCAGGGTTAATGTCAGAAGAAACTAAAATATTCTTTCTGCTTTATTTTGGGATAAGGCTTCATTCTAGCCTCATGCTTCTCTTCTATAGTTTCCATTTTGAACTTCTTTTTGTTGGGAAACAAATCGCAGGATATACTTTTGCGAGGGGTTAACAGGGATGAGAGAAACATCCAAATGGCGAAAAAATTTCCAAATTCGAAACACTTCCTAACCTATCGGCATTCCCTTCGGGTAAATATCTCTCTTGTAAACACCAATATAGAGAAAATAAAACACCAATCAGAACCTTAAGTTGAGAATATGTAAAACCTCAAAGAGGCACATTTTTTTGTCTTGAATGTGTACAAGCCTTGTAAGATGCATCATCATCTAATGCAATAATAAATTTGCATGTAATATTTCTGCAGAGTTATGCATCCATTCTCTACCTCAGGCTACCACATGTTTTTCAAATGATCCTACGTGGCAAGGAGATAGAGCACCATAATATAGTGAATGACATGATGCTTAAACAAAATGTCACATATCGCCCCCAATCGGCTGATGGTGTCCCGAAAGACCCAAATGTAATAATCAAAGCTTCACTATTTACTCTAAGATTACTTGGTCAACATCTATTGTGTGCTTATTACTTCCATTTTCTGGGCTGTATTTATCAGATGGTTGCTGTGGTGACCATTGGCTTTGTAAAGGATGCAAAACATCATGTTGATGTTCAGGGATTTAATGTTTACCACAAGAACCGGCTGATTAAGGTATAATTGGCCTGGTTAATTATTTATATATTTGATAATGTAAAAAAGAGAAGTCTTCTCCAAAAGATATTGTTAAAAAGAAAAAAATTCTTATGTTGGAATTGTGTTTGTAGCCTTTCTGGAGAGTTTGGACCGCTTCTGGTAGCGGCGGACGCGGTGTTATAGGTACACTCTTAACTTCTTAAGCTTATTATATTGTCAGATCTCTGTGGATCATAAGTTGGCTATTTTGGTAATTCTCTGAGAAGTTCACTAAATTTCTCATATTTGCTCATGTTTCTTCTGTATATGCATCTTAGTTTATTATGAGATATACCTTAAATGTTGATATTTGAGTTATCAGGTGGGAATGATTTTACTCCATTTACAGTCTCTGCAAGATCTTTAGTGAGGTTATAGGGAATATACAAAGCATGAATTACTGTGCTGTGCTTTAAAAGGAAGAGTTCACGTATGAAATTTTTTCCCCTATTAAAATGGATGACAACATTTATGTTCTATATATTATAGGTGTACTGGAAGCAAATTTTATAGAACCTGCGCATGACAAGCAAGACTTTGAACGCACTACAATTCTCGCTAGGCTGGAGACACGTCTGGTGCAGATGCAAAAGTCCTACTGGTTGGTATCAGTTGATAATTCTAAAAGAGACAACTTTTGTACTGCAAAAAGCTACTTTCACTTAAAAATGAGGGATCCAATGCCTGTTTTAATTATGTAGCTTTGGGGTCAATAAAATGAAATCTCAAATAACTAAATTAATCAATTGGATATTTTGTTTATGTCACACAAAATGAACAGACTAAATATTTGCGCACAAAATGAACAAACTTGATGGCGATCAAAATCAAGTTAGAATCCCATAAAACTTCATACATTGAGATGATTTAAATTAAATTTGATGGTTTACGTTTGTTAAGCTCAAATAAAAAGTTTGGTGTGTTTGGCACCAAATATGAGAAGTATCTGTGACCTAATTTCTCACTGTTTCGTTCAAAAGCTGCCAAAATTTCCAACCCCCTCTCCAGTTATGAGTAAAAAGGGAGAATTCCTTTTGGTATTTTATTCTTTTAAAAATGTAGCCAAAGGGTACCTGATATTGCTTTTCCAGTCATATGCAATGTTTAGGAGGCTGAACTTTACCTTACATTTAAACAAAAAAAAAAATCAAAGTATCTGACATATAGAAGTTGGTTTTACCTTTTCATTTAGGAATGCAAATGCTCATCACATTGGATATGTTGGAAACAATCCACCCCGTAAGAAGGACGCAGAGAACTCTGATTTGCATGGTACGTAATCCTTATATCTCTGTTTGCCAGATGTGCTATGATGTTTTAATCATTTCTAAGTCAGCCTTTCAATTCGCACATAAAAATGGATACTTCACTAGTGATTGTTGGGATGTATTAAGAATTATGATCCTGCTATCCTTTTTAAGTCTTAAGTTTGTTCTTTGGGTTTGTTTGTTTTGTAAATAATTGAACTATCTGATCTTTAACATCTAACTTTCCGTCTCCAAAAGAACAGGATGTTCTTGTCTTTGGGTACATTGAAGGTTCTGTTAACAAATTTTATACAAAACATTGTGTGCTAATTCCTGTTTTTAGCCTCAAAATAGATTCTTCATCTCAGTGTCTTTTGTGGAACAGATGATTCACCTGAAGTAACCCCACAGAAAAATGGGAAGTCATCTTATGGGAAACGACCTCCTGGAACACTGAGTGGTACTCCTGTCTATTCTGGGGAGCCAAGTAATACAACAAAATCCCAGAAAAGTCAATCAAAGTCATCTTCATATCCCAAAAGGGCTGCTAACAGAGACCATGCTGAATCAGATGATGACAGTGACCCAGAGCTTAAGGGTGGCCTGTTGGGCAGGTCACGGGCCAATTTATCAGCAGTGAGGCCCACATCTTCCCCTATTAAGAGGGAATTTCTTAAAAGACATGGTAGCTCCACTGCAAGCCCATCTTCTCAAATGAGGTCAGAAGAGAGCGCTGGAGCAAATGGGGTTTTGGGAGCAACACCCAGATCCAACAAGGTAGCTACTAAGGATTTAATTTTTTATGAGTATAATGCTGGCTTATTTTGATTGACACCAGATGTAGTATATATCAATCTTTCTGGTTGAAAATGAACTTGCACACTAGGACCGATTTGGTATTACAAGTTCAGTGATAATTTTGTTTATTTGACTACTCTTGCTTTGATTAATATATTACTTGTGTTGTTTGTCTGTTTATTTATGGGGTAGGATTCAAATGGGGAAGGAAAGAGGGGAGGATCAACTGATGATGACCCTGAGTCTGTTATCAAGCAATTGAGAGATGAAAATGAAGCATTGCAGGAAAAGTAAGAGTTTGTATATATGATTTTTTGTTAATCTCACACTAATGTTGTCTTTTACAAGTAGAGTGAAGGCTTTACTCTTTACCTTTCTGCAATATTATCCTGACAATTGGTTTTCTTTCTTTTGAAGGATATCTGAAATGGAGTTGAAAATGACACAAGAGTTGCAGATTGAGAGAGATAAGAATAGAGTTCTAACTGAACAAGTACGTGTATTTTTTACATTCTCCATTCTTTATTTTTCCGTATCTCGGAGATACACAACTTTAGTGCCGTGTTTACATTGGAATCTTAACTTTGATATGGTTTGGACTTTAATTTTTGTGTGCACCCTTTCACAAACTGTAAAAACAAATCAATCAACACAAGTACACAACAACAACAACAACAACAAAGCCTTTTGTCTCAAACAAATTGGTGTCGGCTAGAAATGAAGCCCTTATTGAAATTCATTTCCATAAGATTTGGCTGAATTTTTACGTTGGTTCATCAAGTCTATCACAACCCTTCTTTTTTCCGGACTTGGGACCGGCTATGTAAAACATAGGCGAAGTTAAAAAAAAACTAATAAATGCTTGAGGGATCTGTTTAGACTAATAAATGAATAAATAAAAAGAAGAAAACTAACAACCAGATAGGAAATAAATAAAATGCTGAAATGTATAATGTGTCTTATACAAGGACTGTTGTGTTTGAAATTGTAGTTGGAAGAAGTTCAAAGGAAGCTGGAAGAGACACAGAAAGAGCAGGAGGCGCTAATAGATATCTTTTCTGAAGAGAGGACCCGCCGTGACAAGGACGAGGAGAACTTGCGTAAGAAATTGAAGGTATTCAAATTGATATGCCAGTTCTATCGAATTCGATGGACCAAATCCAAATAGTAAAGCATTATTAAACTCGACCTACTTTATTTTTCCTAATTACTTTCCAGGAATCGTCTGAAACTATACAGCAGTTGCTGGAAGAGCGAAATGCCTCTAGGAGCAATAGAAACTTTGCAAGCCGCTAGAGAGTTGCATGCAGTAGATGTCAGAAAAGAGAATAACTAGCTTTTAGAAACTTTGCAAGCTGCTGGAGAGCTGTATGCTGTATATGCCAGAGAATAGTTAGCTTTTCCAATGAACTCATGTTGATTTAGTTGGTTCTTTGTCGGGATTGTAGGTTGCTAGTCTCATTTGATTTATCTCAGGATGTACAGGGAGCACGTTGTGTAGATATCTATCCTCTAGTAGCCAGGATAATTTTGTCTTTCAGCCGCGTTACAACCGTGTTTCTCACTTTATGCGCATACAGTCAAAAGTATTGATGCCTCGTATATATTTTTTCTTCACAAATTATCAAAACCATTAGCACTAGTGCGACTGTTGGAATGGTCAATGATAAATAAACAAGGATGTTATCTGGATGAGTGCTTGACGAGTAGTTTCTGTTATTTCAATGAAAAAATTGGAAGAGAGAAACAGCGGAGATATAGGAGAATTGTTTTCCAGTGTTTTTTTTTTATTGAGACGTATTAGAACCTTGATTCCTCATGTCATCAATCTTGAATCGCGTGCCTCCGTGAATGTTGCGTTTTGAGGTTAGTGTAGTCGGCATTACATGCCACGTGACACGGAAGCACGTGACATGTGGAAACATGTTGCAATGCTTGGGTTTGTGTCTTGTGTTGTACAATAGATGGATGAATGGACGACTCAAATGAAATGCAGCTGTTGAGATTTGAAGGCATGGGTTTCAAAATAGTGAAACAATATTCGGACGATTCCAATGCCGTTCATTGTCCAATGCTCTTCTTTTCTTTTCTTTTCTTTTTTTAGATTTTTGCTGGTTGGAAATAATTTAAACCGAGGTCTGCCACGTGGCCACTCTTGATTGGCACAGAGTGTGTTTTAAGTGTTCCGGTCCTTTCCGAAACTTTTTCGATTTTTTATTTTCACTTTTCTAATTGTTCGCGTTTAAAGAGAATTAAAGAGAACAATTCAATTGAGAAGAGATTGTTTTATTGAATGATCATTTCTCATTAATTTCTTGATACATATTACATTGGTATATATACAACACATTAGCTGATTTCTAACAGTATAACAGTCCTAACCAATTTCGTTGGTTCTGTGCTTGATCTTCTGTGACCATGCTTCAATGTTGCTTTGTTTTGATTGGTTTATTAGCATTCAAAACTAGATTAAGAAAAAGGGGGCAGATACTAGATATCATAATTGCTCTTAGATGAGTATCATTGCAATTGCGTGTACAACTTCTGAATCTATTTCAGCATGCCATGTGTAATAAATACAACATGCACGACACTCCTAAACACGCAGTGCTTCTGAGAGCATTTTCATCTCTAAAACTCTAGGAGTTTCTAATCTGACTTGACAGTTTCTAAATGAGTTTCAGAAATGTAGATGAGTTTCTTATTTAGAAATTTTGCTCAAAAATTTCTTATTTAGCAACTATGTTTTAGAGTTTATAAACTATGACATGACTTAATCATTGGTTAAAATTGATCGGTCTCTCATAATATTGATAATATTTGCTGACGTGATAATTTAGAAACTCTAACTTTTCAGTTTTAGGAATGGAGAGTTTAGAAACTAAAGAAAAATTAAATTTCTAAAATTAATATGGCAATAATTTAGAAATTTAAAAAATTTCAGAGATGGAGATGCTTTAACACATCTTATGTTTTTATTTCAAATACGTATGCATTGGAGGAGTTTGAGCCGGTTTATAAGGATGACTAACTGATTATAAATCATTTTAATTACAGAGGTGATCACGAAAATTGTAGAGAAATAAAAAACAAAAGGAACTATTTTCAGATTGGTTCATATCTTTATGCTAATTTTCTTAATTTAATACGAATGAGATCATACGTGAATACTAATTTTTCAAATTGCAATGAGTCATGACCCACTTTGACTCTAAAAAACTCCGCCACTGTACGTATGTAACACGTCACACGTGTAACACCGGTAAACACGTGACAACATATTTTAGCACGTCTTGAAAATTGTAAAAACAGTTGTGAACATTCATGTTGGAAATATTTTAATTATTTTTAGACATGTCAGAAGCACTTGAAGACAGTTGCTGACACTTCTTTAATTTTTTAATATTCGGATTTTCTTTAATTTCTTTAATATTTTTTTTATAATTTTCGAATCTTTCTTATTATCGAAAGTGTTAACAAAAAATATGTTCTGGATCATTTTTTCTCAATTATCTGATTTTTTATTTTGAAATTTTGTGGAATGAAAAGTATTTATTGTATCAAGTGTAGAAAGTGTGTTGAGATTTTTAAATGAAACTTTATACAAAAATCTCTGATTCGATATCAACTTTCGATGTTAAATTAACATACATAATAACTAAAATAATATAGATAACAAACCTATTAACATACATAACAACAAAACACTTCAAATACACAATTTGTGCACGATTAACATGCATATAATTGAATGTTTGTATATCAGAAGTTGATATCTAGAAGTGTTATTATTTTGCACATTAATAAACTTATTATGTATATTATTTTTATTATTATGCATGCTAAATTGATATAAAAAATGAGATCCGAAGAATATTTTCCTTTTGAAATTTTTATATCTATTAATACATGTCTAAATATGTCAAACACATGTTTAAGTTAACATCAATAACGTTCAACACATCAAAATATTGACGCATCACACAACACGCAACTGATACAGGGAATGAAATTCGCTGTTTTTTTTTTTTCATGTTTTTTCTATTATTCTTTCGATTTGAACAATCCATTTTTTATTTAACAAATAAATTATATAATATAACGGATTTCATGCATTTTATATGTGTCGTTCGTTTACATCGATCAGTCAGATGCGGGATATTAGAATCATGTTATCAATTTGAAATAAGAGCAGATACAGACGCCATATATGATAGCAGATTTAGCCAGTATGACGAGTTCTGTCTAATGCGATGGTAAGATACAAGATTTTTATGAAAAATGTCTGAATTCAAGGTTTAATAAAAACTATTTTCAGAAGAATTTTTTCAAATTTATTTTTAGATTTATTCGCTGCACGAAACTCCACACAGAAGCCGCTACAGCAAACTAAAAAACCATCGTCTTTGCAGTCTGAAGCAGCCGCCGTAGCCAAGCTAATCTCTTCCCGCCTCTTCACCTCGTAAAATACTCACTTTCGTTAAGTTCCCTATTTACTAGAGAGAGAGATGGAGATAATGTGGCAAACGCCAGCGAACCCGCCGGAGGCACACGACTACATCTTTCGCAATGGTTTGTGTAACTCCCTCTTAAATTCAGATCATTTCTGTGCCTCTTTATTTTTCGGAAATTATGTAGTTTTTATTTATATTTTTTTACGGATGCATAAGGATTCACTTAACAATTTCTAACAGGGAAGAGATATGTGAGGCCTTATTACTTCGAGTTCATCTCTCATGTAAGTTATTGTTCCTTTTTGAACAGCTGTCAGTGGAAATTTAAGTATATTTCTGCGGAGATAATTCCTTCTGTGGTTTTAGCTGTTAGTATAGATTTGCCTGATTGCATCAATGTCAATTTTTGAGCTGTTTCATCACATACGAACTGCTGGTTCATATCAAAATTAGGCATAGTAGCAAACTAATAAACTGAGAACCATGAAAAAGGCCAGAGAGTCCAGAAATTGATGAGAACAGTTGTAACCCTTGATGTGGAAAAGGTGATTAGTTTCTAAAAAGTTAAATTGTAAGTGTGTGTTTTAATGTTTAAGAACACCAGAGTGTTGCTAAACATCGATACAATAGTGACATTGCATCAAATACTAGACAGTTGATCAATTTAGTGATTATTGTTTAATTTAATGATTAGGTTAAGAATAGGTGGGCTGGGAAGACCATAGTTGATCTCTTCTCAGAGGAGTTCAAGGGACGGCCTTATGATTACTACGTAATTTTCTGTTCTTCTAACCTTTTTCATTTTCCATCTCCATCAAAATACTAGATAGTTTCAACCTTTATATTAAGTGAGTTTAAATCCTACTTATGTAATAAGCAAGGTTTCGTTTCATATAGAACAACAGACACTTGATCAAAATTGCTTCCTTTTTGTATTCTGTGTTAAGCCTGGTTTAGAATGCAGTTTATAAATTAAAGTTAATTTGGGTTGACCGGTTGATGCATAACCCTGCCTATGTTTTACATAGCCGGATCCAAGCCCGGAAATGAGGAGGGTTGTGATAGGCTTGGCGAGCCAACATAAAATTCAGCCAATCTTATGGAAATGTAATCCAATATGGGCTTCGTTTCTAGCCTATCCCAACTTGTTTGGGACAAAAGGCTTTGTTGTTGTTGTTGTTGTTGTTGTAGTGTCCGGTTGATGCATAATTGGTGTGATTAAACAACATAGAGTTACTACTAATTTCAGAATCTATAGCTCAACTTAAGTACTGTACCAGGCAATTATAACTTAGTTAATTGGTACCTTATGAATCTGGTAGATACTGATCAGGTTGGGCTTGGTATGTCCCAAGCAAAGTTCACATGCAAGCTTTTATACGTTTATAATTGCTTTGACGGAGTACCATATATCCTTTAAAAATTGATTGTGATGGTACTTTCAAAATGATCCTTCTCATATATTTTGGATTTAACTGTATAGGTTAGTGCAGTGAAGCGTGGAAGGCTTCAAGTGGACAGAGAAATGGTTCATGCGGGTTATGTGGTTCAACGGTCTCAAAAAATTAGCCATTTCTTACACAGGTGCCTTTTGAAGTACAATATTTGAATAAAGTTAATTAAGCAATCACAAACATTTTTTTTTTCTTTTCCTTCCATTTAAATCAACTACTTGCAGGCACGAACCACCAGTACTGGGAGAGCCTGTGGAAATCCTTCTGGATAAAGCTGAGGTATTAACTGTATGCAAGCCAGCTTCTGTACCTGTAAGTTCAATCTATAGATGTTACTACTGCAATTATGGAATTTCTAATATTGTCCTATTTTTTGGGCATTTACAAATATAATGTAGTGCTTGTCATTTTCAATCTGCATTACACCCAGGTTCTAGGTGCAAGCCATTGAACTAAAATTGCCCCTTCTCAATAAGCCAAATTGAACCAATATCATTCTATTGTAAGAGTTTTTTTTTTTTTTAAAAAAAAGAAAATGTTACAAGTTCCAAGTTTTGTTGAGTTCATATGGAAAACTGAAAAATTCTTGTCACTTCCGCTTGGTTTCTGCTCACAGTAGATATAGCCTTGAAATACTGAAAAGTGTTGGGTTTGTTGTTTGATTCATGAGTAAGATTTGTGATGTTTGGGTTGAACTTTCTTCTGTTTTGGCCCTACAAGCCAGGATGTCATTGCCTGACATCCTTTCAAATTACAAATTAATTGTGTGCAAATTATTTCTTCTTTTGTTAGGTACATCCATGTGGTCAATATCGTAAAAACACGGTCGTTGGCATTCTTCAAGCTGAACATGGGCTTGCTCCGCTTTTTCGTATCCTAATTGAACATAATTCTTTCTTTCAATATTTATAAACTAGCTTTTAATTAGTAGTGTTCGTGCTTGAAAATAGTTAAATTTTATTTGCATGAATGGTTTTCGTGATACTCTGATGTTTTGTGCCATCCAGAAGATAAGGGACAACATGCATTATGAGAAGATTTTTGAACCATACCTTTTGACTCTAAAATAATAGAGAATTATGTTCTAGATAAATGCTGTGATTAGAGTGAGTTCCTTGACTAGCCAGTTTTATGGTGATAGCGGTGCATCGATTAGATACGCTTGTTTCTGGCCTTCTTATATTTGCTAAAAATGCTGAGAAAGCAGAGAAGTTCAGGCAACAGGTATCATGCTAGTTTTTTTTTTTCTTTTGGTATTTTGTAACCATTAATTATTGGTCTGTAGGTACTTATTATTCATTTTTAAACTGCTTTGAAATGAAAATATTCCTGATGCCTTGCAAAATGAAGATTTTACCTACATTGCCTGTATTAATATCCCAGACTCCCTTTTGGAAATGTTAATTACAGGTCCACACACATTAAATGTACCTTTCTATATTTTCTACAGCAGCAATTCTTAAAACTAGCTCATCTTCTTTTGCCTTGTTCCTTTGATTTTAATTTCGATCAGATAGAAGCAGGTTTGATAAAGAAAGAGTATATTGCCAAAGTTGTCGGGACATTTCCTGAAGGAGAGGTATTTAAATAAAGAAATTTGACTAAGCACCTAATAAAATGGGCTTTCTGATATTAGCATAAATAATAAATTATTAGTCTATTGATTATTGGTGTTTTTATGCACACAATTTTTTGTGGTTCTTTATTAATTTGGAAGAAACCCAGTGGTACATACAGCCTCCTGTGTGTGACGACCAGTTGTTGTATCTACGAGGGGTATCAAGCTAACTAAGCCTTTATGGTCTTCATAATTAACTCTTCAAGGACCTAATTACACAGCCAAACAATGAGTTTTTTCTATTTTTTAGAGTAAGAATAGTTGTGAAGGACAACTCATAATACAAGAAAAGACAGGTAAAAAAAACAAAAATAGAAGAAAACAATAAAAATCTTGCAAAAGAAGATCCCAACCCACAGCTAAAAAAATGGGTGGTTGCCTGTCGAAGGGCCTACCGGCATGAGTTGGTACAATAAAAATGACTTGCTAGTTTTGTTTTGCTTCTATTTTCAGCAAATTGTTGATGCCAATGTAAACTACAATGCAAGAGAAGGAAGGAGTGCTGTCGAGGTATTGAAAATACTATGCTGTTCATTCCAACTACACTGCAGGCATTTCATAGGCCTTCCTAAATAGTCAAAAGTTATCTTGGCCAACTGTAACCTGTTCTGATTCAGAGCATGATTTACCAATCTGTTCATAATGGAACCCTGAGCCAAAAGCATTTCTTTGTTGTAATGTACTGGAATGAATATAATATAAATTGCATGTAAGACGTTGATAGCTTGATGTAACAGAGTTCGCCGCACATGGCAGTATGTCTAGCTATTGAACCTGTCTCCACTGAGACAATGCCAGTATTCAATGACCAGTTAATAGAATGTCTCTTAGTACTTATTAATAGATATAAGTCCTATATTAAACATAAACATGGTCACATCTGGCTCCACATGTTATGGCTGCAATATGTTAATATCAGACATCCAAGTATACCGTGTGTAGGTTTGTGATGGGACCAGTAAAACTGTGGAGGGAAAGAAAGCATGCACGAAGTTTGAAAGGATAGCCACTGATGGGAAGCACAGTATTGTCTTGTGCAAACCAGTAACAGGGCGCACTCATCAGGTGATACCACTTCTATTTTGAGTAATGATCTTGATTGTCTAGGAAAATTGTGTCCAAATTTATTCAGTGCAGGATTAACTTTGTTTTTTGTTTTGCTTGAAAGGATAAATCTTTATTAAAAGAGTGAACTTTGATAATTAAGTGCCCTCTATTTTACAACCAAAAGCAAAATTTCTGGGCAATAGTTAGGTACCCTCTATTTTTTGTGTCATGGATATTATTGGATATACATTCCTTCCTATTTATCAATGCATAAGAGAAGCAAAATGTACTTATTTTGAAGAAATTGGGAAAGCGTTAAAGTGGTTAGAGTTGACTCGTTGACATTAACTATGCCTTATAACATCACATGAAATATATTCTTCCCTTCAGTATTTATTCATGCCATTGTGATGCTCATTCCAAGAGAAATGCTTAACACCACAAATTTGACATTTAGATACGTGTACACCTGCAACACTCAGGGCACCCAATAGGCAATGATGCTCTCTATCTTTCAAAAGATGTACAACCACGGTCGAGCAGAAGGAAAGCTAAGGAAATGGATGCCCCTAGTCCTGATGAAGCTCCACCATTGGAGGTTTCAAGGAATGGAGATGACGGAGTTCAAACTGAAGATGAGTTTCAGTTTACAATTGATCCTATGTGCACAAACTGCCCCAATTTGGCACCTAAAGGGTCAGTTTTTCATTGTTACCAAAAGATAAACAAGTTTCTATTTTTTCTCTCAAGTGTTCAAAATAAGATGCGTTAACAAAAGTAGGAATTTGTGGATTTTGCAAGGCCGAACAAATTCATAGCCTTCTCCTTTGCAACAAAATTGTTTAAAGTTGTTGAGAAAAATGGAACTAAGAGCCAGTACTTTGAACTGTACCAAATCCTAAAAATCTAAATGTTTTTGAAAATTTATTAGTCTATTATCCTATTGTTTTTTCATAATGTTTTTGCAGTTATGATGAAGATGAAGAGGCTCTGTGGCTCCATTGTGCACGTTACACAGGACCTGATTGGAGCTACGAATGCCCCTACCCGAGTTGGGCAATCTTAACTTAAAATGCAAAAAAAAAAAAATGCTTAATGAAGTTCGTTGTCAAGCCAGCAAAACAGGAGTGAACTCTAATTATTTGACTTATGCAATTGATTGTTAATTTGGTATTGGACGTGTAATTTATTTTACTTTAATGGAGTTCACTGCATAATTTTCAGATGAACATTTTGAAATCATCTGAAATTTTGAATAGTACAGTTTCATAGTGGCTTTGAAGTGGCCCAATACTTCATCTTGGTGCAAGCCCAGTATACTCATCATGGCTGAGAATTCTTTTATGGCATTAATGCAACTTCGGTACATCAGAAATCCTCAATTTATTCGCAACTGCAGTAACCTTAATATTATGCTTTTGCCTCTAGGAATCCAATTTTGTCTTAAGATTGAAGGTCGCTTGTTTCCTGTTACTCCCATCTCATCTAGAGGGCTTATTGTAACATTGTATCATTTTCAGAGCAATACATAAACGATACTGTGGCAGATACCAGAGGTTGCTTTGGACTGTAAAAGACCAAGAAAGATTTGTGATAACTGATAATCAAATAGGTGCATGTGCAGATTTTTTGTACCTGTACTTTTAATCTTTCTTTGTCATGCTTAATGTTGCTTTTTCACAATATATGTTTTGAACTCCTATGATGTTGCTACTTTGTGGGCACTAGTAATATAAAGCTAGCAAGGCATGCAACCTTTTGATACTCATTTTCATCTTTTGTCGCTCAATATACTGATGGTTTACCTTTTAACCCATGAACTAGGCATGCTTGTCCTCTTCCTTGGCTTGCAAAAACTTTTTAGAGGGGGTCCCTGCAATTGACTCCAGTTATTCGGTATCATTTTGCAAGTTTATTTCTTATTACCTTTTAGATAAAAGATCAGATCCAACCATTCAACTATAAATTTTTTTTAAAAAAAACAAAGAATTATTTGAATTCCAAACATGTGATTCTTGTAAACAGAAAATATTGTTTTATCACTACAGCAAATAGTGATTATCGAGTTTATTTCTTATCACTTGAGAATAAAGGGGATTCATAAAATGTAATTGCATAATAGGTTTCACATGACCTGAAGTACGCGCTCGATTTGTTTGTTTTTAAACAAGGCTAATAGCTGTCATATGATCTGTTTATTTTTATACAAGAGGCTCTCTCATGCGGATTGGGTTACCTCAGAATACTTTTGGGATATGGACCCGTATCTCTGTATATCTTTTCCGCTGCCTACTCGCATATCTTTAATCTGGACCGTCAAATTAACGATCAATGCTCGATCGTCACTGATGTGATTCGAGAGAGTCCGTTGATCTTTACTTGAACGATTCAGATAGAGATATGCAGGATGTGCGCTGCCCAGAGGATATCATTCCTTTGAGACATAGGATGACGTCAAGCAAGGAACTTTGCTGATAACATGGGTTTGGCTTGTTTTTCTTGCTTTCTTTTTCTTTTCTTTTATGATACTAGGATTTAAAGTTGCATTTAAGAAAGAAACAACTTTAATACCAGTTTGAACAGTACAACAAAACTTCACATGAATGGAAAAACACTACATGGAAAACGAGGTAACTTCAGCTCAATAGCAAGGAAACAAAAAATATGTATATTATGAGTCTTGGAGTACACATGCTTGGTTGTATCATCTCATGAGCTGGAATTAAAATGGGACATTTTTCCTACTATTCTGGTAACCGTTTGATTGTGAATCGATCCCTGTAACTTAATCATGATCCCATGATTAAGGAACAGATAGCAGTGGAAGCCTGATCCTTCATCATCATGCCTGGACTTGAAAATGCTAGATGTCTCCCAATATCTGTTATTTAATCCAACTGGATTAGTTTTTTTTTTTTTTTTTTTGCTTTTTTCCTATTTTTTTTTTTTTTAATGGACTAATGACCAACCACTGGGCTTCTCTCAACTATAAAGGTTTTTTCAAGGAACCAGTTACAAATTTGACAAAGAAACAAACATAAGAATTAAAGAAACGCTGCTGGCAGTTGTATTTTTGGGGAGAATCAGCTTTTGATTTAGTGAAGAATGTACTCAGTGTGCATTTTTTAAGTTGGAGAACCTGAGTTTCATTTTTTCTCAAATAAAATGAAAAAGATTATTCTCAGCTGCAGTAAACTACACTAACATGTACAATATTTGAGGAAAAGCATCAACTAGATTGTAGGACGTTAATTAAATAGAGAACTAATAGATATATCATATATGCACACAAATGCTCAGTTACATCAAAGTGTTGTTTACCCACAATCAGTGTGCTGTGTTGGTGAAACATGCATATGATGATTAATGATAAGGAACTTTTGGGATGCCTACTAATTGTCTTTAGAAAGAAACTGAATTTATTTTGTCTGAGTCTAAAAAAAAAAGAATTACATTCATAATTTTGATTACAAAAAATTGACAGTCATGTATTTTATTTTTCTGCGTTCAGACTAAATGCATGCATTCATGCTGCAAAAACAAACGACAAAATGATTAAGTATGGTGCAAAATTTAAATGTGTGTTCACGTTTGAACGCTGTGTTAAGAAAGCGTTGTGAACACTATGTCTGAACTTTAAAGTACTTGGTAATTTTTTTTTGCTTTGTCAACTCGAGTGACCTTGATTTCTGAACACGTGCGTCTAGAAAACACATCTAAATGCTGAATGCAGATAAATAGAACCATGACTGTCAAATTTTTGAAACCAAGTCATGTATATAATTCTTATTTTTTTTCAAGATCAGACAAAAAAAAGTTGGAAACAAACTCTCCAAGAAATTAGATCAGCACTTGGATGTTTGACTCAAATGGGACAGAACTAATTAAAGTCCATAAATTCAGGGTGTTGTCAAACCAACTGCCGACCTAGATTTGTTATTTGCTGCCTGCAAGTGCAGAAATTGATCTGAAGAAGATGTTCAATTGTGCATTGTTTGTTGTTGATGTCACAAAACATGTATACACAGTTAGTTCCTAATACATTGATTGATCTATATAAGTGTGCAAATGTGCATATATTGTATTGACCGATGTAAGTTTAGACTGGAGTGCCGCAACAAACACATACAATTTACATTTATGATTTATTGCATTACTCATATGAAAATGTACAAGATTGATGTTCTGGATATATATGAATACGAGTTTTTGTGTCATTTTTTGACAACAATAACTCGTGGCATTGGAACTCTCTTCTTATTATAATTAGAGCTGACAGTTTTTTCTGTACACAGTGAATATCGTACGTGACATATATAATTATTTGTTAGCTACGACGATCAAGGATGAATTGAATATCGATCCTAGAGGAATATAATTAATTTGGGCTCTATTTTTTTAATGGCGACCAGAGTCACTTGTATAGTACTTTAGTGCTACACTAGATTAACAAACTAGAAAGCCTACATCTAGGGAAACGGGTGTATGATCAACAGTGGGGAAACGCATCAGACAACTGCATTGAAACTGGATTAATTTGTTAAAATTTTCTTGTATCTTTCTACTGTTTTAATTTCAATGCTTTCAAAGGCATTTTAATATTCTTTGAGAGAGAAGGCCGATGAACAGAGAATCATAAAGATGTCTGCAAAGACATGTATGAACTCATTTTCAGCAGCCTTTTTTTTTTGTTTACTAAAGACCTGTAGTGTTTCAACATTCTCTTTACTTTAATATATAGTTTGATTTTTATGAACCATGCCAAACAAAAAATGTGTATTGTCTCGATGCCATAACTCATATGTTCATTTAACATAGAAATGCTTACTGTCTCCATGAACCAGTGGCATATTCATTTATTAGCTTTTATGTTTCAATCCTTTCACGTTAATTATACTAATTCAAAATTTTACAATTTAGTAGTTAAAGTGTTAAACACATCACCATATTTTTTTTGTTTTAAAAAATATGGGTTTGTCGTTTCAAGTCAACCTGATAGGTCTTGAAGTTAATTAAAACTCAGAAACTATCTTTGTGAGCTTAACTAAATGTAAAATATCATTAATCATTTATCAAACATGCATGTAAAAAAGATGCAATATTTCGGTCCTAATAAGATAAATTTGTTGGGTTAATATCATAATTAGAATTTTATACAATCAAACAATGAAAAATAGTTATATATACTGATATACATAACAGTTTCTATTTCTTCAATTGCTTAATTGCATTAAGTTTTAGTTAATAGCAAGTTAGGTATTTTCCATGTCCTACGTGTGCAGTTTTTTTGGTAATTATAAAATGATACTGATGAAAGTAGTCAAGGGTCTATAATATTTCGATTGAATGATCATAACAGTAAAAAAAGTACCGTTCGACAAACTAGCAGGCTCGAACAGTAGAATTCTATCGTTCGGAATTTTCTTTTACCTCTTTTGCTGTGGCTGTGGAGGTGTTTTAAGGAATTTCTATGGAACGGTAAAAAATTTACCATGGAAGTTTGCCGAACGGTAGTTTTCTACCGTTCTGACCATTCAATCGAAAACCCCAACCCATTAACTACTTTTTTAAGTAACATTTTCATCATTATAAAAAAAAAAGTTGTACGCGTGGGTTCCCAATAGCTCTTAAGGGGAGTGCAGGTTTTTAATATATTTTGTAGTAAATGAGATAATATTCTTAAAATATCACTCAGTTATTATTTTTTATACTTAAAGTTTCAAAAGTGTTAATTTGATCTTTAATTTCTTTGTTACCATTTTAATACTTAAAAAGTATTACTAGTTTATTATTTTGGTAATTAAATTTTTTTATCTGTAACAAGTTAGTTCTATCATTATTACTGGTCAAACAAAATAAAATAAAGACCCACTTTCTCATTCATATCGTAATTTGAAATTGTGTGAAAATGAATGCTATTACTAGTTTTGTTAATATTAAATGTCATAAATTCTATTTGTATTGTTTATTTAATCACTACATGTGTACTAGTTTTGCTAAACCATACCATTATAATGGATGGAATATATAATTTTGTTCTATTAATATTAAGTGTAGAAGAATCAATTTGAAACAAATTTATAATTTTAAAAACTGAAATGATGTTTTTGAACTCTCAAGAATCAAATCAATAATCAAGTGATATTTTAAGGTCTCAGTTGATAGTTCTGAAGTTTTTAAGTATCAAATGATAATAAAAAAATA
Organism: Eleocharis quinqueflora; assembly: GCA_964058865.1. Lineage (NCBI taxonomy): Eukaryota > Viridiplantae > Streptophyta > Magnoliopsida > Poales > Cyperaceae > Eleocharis > Eleocharis quinqueflora. The sequence continues at coordinate 93,102 of CAXKVX010001955.1, read as the reverse complement.
ACATTTCAGAGATCACCGATTTACTTAATTTTGTAATTAAAATTTATAGAACCGTCAACACGCCATTTCATGTAAAAATAAAATAAAGCCGCACAGGAATGGACAAAACATAAGTATAAAATTGCAGAAAAAAAATAATATATATATAAAAAAAGACCTGATACGTAGATACCATATTTGATATCGACTATCGATACTGATTTTATTATGCACATTATTTGAGTTATTATGCATGTCATTTTTTGTACTGAAATAATTATGCATGTTATTTTTTATACTGAAATAGTTATGCATTCTATTTGAGTTATTATGTACATTAATTTGTTAACATGCACAATAATTTTTTTCAGTACAAAAATAATACGAAATAACATGTATAGTAATTTAAATAATATACATGGTACCTCAACTAAATGTACATAATAACACGATAACGATAGTCGGTATCAAATATGATATCTACGAAACATTATCCTATAAAAAAAGGCACATGAGCAAATCAACTGTCAAACTAGCAAGCATATCATCAGCCCCAGAGAGAAAAGCATTCACGTTCATACAATATGTCTGTTTATATTTCATGCCAAAACCCAAAAGTCGGTGCCTAATTGGAACCAGCGTGCTCTCTGCCTCTCTCTCTCTCTCTCTCTCTCTCTCTCTCTCTCCCCATTCTCTTTTTCTTTTTTCTCTAAGCCCCATCTCTCCCTTCTTTTCTATTTTGTCTTTCTAAATTTGCAATGCACCCCAATATTACCATTAAATTTGAAATCAATCCAAAATTTAGCATTTACAATGTTGGACCTAACATGCTTAAATGGATTTAAAAAAAAGACCTTTTTCAGTCTATAACTGAATTTTGAAAGAAGGTATCTGTTGGCATAATACAAATTTTGTTCTTAAAGTAAAATCTGTGAATATTAGTGTATTATTTGCAAAGTTATACAAAAATTATGATAGCATGAGAAAAACCTGTTGTCTAGCTATTAGTTAGTTTGAGAAAAGGTTGAAAAAAAGATTAATATATATTACTTCAAAATCGGGTAAGTTGTCACTATGCATCTAACTAGGTTATAGTTTCTGTTATCAACTAACTTGATGATAATTTATCAATACTAGATCTAAAATTTGAGCTTCGCTCAATCTAATTAGAACTGATAATATATGCATAAAATTTTATAAATTATCTTTATATTATTTTATATACATAAAATTTTATGAATTATTTTATGAAAAATATATGAGTTATAATATACATGTGATATGAAAATAATTATAAAATTATTTGAGTTATATACATGCGAGTTATATGAACTATATACAGTGAAATGAAAAATATACAAATAATATGATTTATAGTATATGACGTGAAAATTATATGATTTATATAAATGTTTTAAAATATTAAATTTAATGTGATATAGAAAAATAAATACAATATAAATATTTTATATGTAGGCAGTATGAAAATATATACATCTTGATATATAATTTAATAAGTGACTTTTAATATTCATACAATCAATAAAAAATGAGCATAATTGATACAATAAAGAGATAATTAATACAAATATAATAATACGCCAAATAATTCTCTATTTAATCCATGTGGCGAGTGTGACGCAAAGAAATTTAGCAAATTTCAAATTTCTACATGGAACCACAAGAAAAGTTGCCACATTTATCAAACCAAACAATAAGTGACTCAGATCAAGGCTGTAAAAAAAATAAATGATCCGGAATGAAATGTCGGTGTGTCCTTGAAGCCGACACGCCGACACACACCAATCTTTATACTATTTTAGATTTAGATACATGCCCTGTTAAGAAAATTGTTGCGTACATTGTCTTGCTAATACATGCTTTGTTGAGAAAAATGTTGTGTAACTAGAAACATAATTTCCTGAGCTAGCAAATTTGATCCGGCACAACAATGACAATTTGTATAATCTTAAAAAAATAATGACAATTTGTAAGTTTTTATACAATCTTATCACTACACTACAATACATTAAAAAGTAAAATTTTAAATAAATTAGTATTATCTTCATATTCATTCTAGTTGTGTCTTAGTTAATACTTGAAATTTAAAATCCAAAGAAGGCTAAGTTCCATCTGAAAACTAATAAATAAAACTCATGTTGATCTAAAGATGATATTGCGTATCATGTTCTAACAATACAATGAAGTTAATTGTTATTGCAAATTTTAAGTTTGTCAATTAATTAGGTATATCAATTTGATGATGTACTTAAATTTGGAAATTGATAATTAACTAATGATCAAATCAGTTTTATATAACTATTATTATGCAATTTAAGCTTCTCTCATTCATTTAGTTCAATGTTTGCTACTTACTATTTTTTTTTTCTATTTTGTTATGTAAAAGTAAGGCTTTTGGGTAGAAGCAAGGATCCATTAAAAGTTTCCAACATTATCTGGATATGTTTGCAAATATAGAAAAACCAGGGTATCTTTGCAATTTGAAGCATACAGTGGGCTTTTGGTAACATTTTCATATAAACTATAGGCGTGTGCTTAGTGACGATGATTAAAAAAGGAAGGGTTTTGTCTTTTTAATTTGGCTTGCATGCTCTCATAGTCTCATGAAACTATCAGGCGACAAAAAGACAACCAACCCTGACACCTCTCTCTTTAACTTCCATCTCTAATTCTCTATCCCTCAGGATTTGCTGATGCTTTTATTATTATTATTAAAAATTAAAAGATAGCTCACTTAGTTCTGAACTTTTGTTAGTGCGCCTCGGCCGCCTCTATCTTGCTTTTTTCAAGAATCTTTCTTGCGGCTGCATTCTCTGTGACTGTGTACATACTTAATTATAAATAAATATATAATTAGGTTGTTTCTTTTCTAATGTTTAGTTTGCTTATGGCTGTCTTAGGTTGTTGACTAGTTATGTAAAGTTAATTGGCCACTAATTGACTTCATTTAAAGAAATCATGTGTTGTTACACTACAATCAAAAGGAGATTTAGCAACTTCCATAAAACAACAATTATTGAAAAAATTATTAAGCACAATTGAGAGAAGTGCAAAAAGAATCTATGGAGATAGTGTTTACCAAACGGGTAGGTACGGATTGCCCGGGTCACGGGTTGTACGGGCACGAGTTGTACGGGTTGGACGGGTTGAGTTTGGATGATGATCCTAACCCGCCTTTTGGCCCGTCGGGTTGGGCGGGACAGGTTGAGACGGGGCGAGTACAAGCGGGTCACGAATTTATTATTTTTTTAATTCAAAATTTTTCAAATTCCAAAAAAGCAGAAAAAGTTCCAAAAAAATAAAAAAATACATAAAATTTTCAAGTTATTTTTTAAATTAGAATTCTAAATTTCGAAAGTAATTAAAAAATCGCAAAATTATTCCAAGCGTTAATAATTGTAAAAAAAATTTAACATTTTTGTATAACTTTATTATTTTAGGCTTCTCAAACTCGTAACGAATTGTTAAAACATGTTGCAGGTGGGTTATGACGGGTTGTGGGTCACGAGGCGAGTGTGCACGGGTTACGGGCACGGGCGGGGGTGGGTTAAGGACGGGTTACCACGGGCGAAATTTCGATGGAGCGACCCTAACCCGTATGAAACCCGCCCTTGTCATGAGTACGGCGGGTCCGAGCGGGCGACGGGGGCGGGCGGACGCGGGTCGGGTTGATCCGTACGGGTTTTGTCAAAACACTATATGGAGATAAGGAAACGATTATTTTTAATAATCGTTGTTTTATCTTTTCGAATATTAAAAAAATTAAGGCAACAGTTTTTTTTAATAATCATTGGAGTAGCTCCACCTAGCCCAGATTATTTTAAATGATCCTTGCCCTATCCCAAACTCTAGCTCTTAAAATAGTGTTTTTCTGTCTCTTCTACCTCTCTCCCTCTTCTCCTTAGCCGCCTCTCGACAACTCTAGCAAATCTGATCTGCTAAAGGTGTGGAAGTGATCTAACCGATCGATCTCTATCACACACACAAACTCAGATCTTCTCGTGTTTTTCTCCTCTCGCCAACGCCTTCAATGGGGCATGGGAATGATCGACTCCATCAGATCATTCATGTTCTCCATCGATCTCGTACTTTTCTCCTCTTGTCGAAAATCCTTGTCGTGTTTTTCTTCTCTCGTCGTTCGTTCTCCTCTCATTGCCTTATGGTAACCTTTTATTTTGTTAATTATCATTGTTGTCGTTGTTGGTATACCTATTGTTATTGTCGGTAGTAAAATCATAAATCATGGATCACCATCTTTTTCATTATTTTGTTTTCTGGTCTCTTTTTTATGTGCTTGCTTTTGTTGTGCATGCTTGGTTGTGTGATTTGTTAATGCTTGTTGGTCTGATGGCTTGTGCCTGCTAGCTGATGTTTGTGCTTGCATTTTTTGTGCCTATCTTGTATGGTGTTAAGGTAGTTGTGTGTTGGCACTTTGATATGGTTGTTATGTGCCTTGAACTGTTGCGCTTTTGTTGGATTTATTTTTAATGGTGCATTGTGATTGTGAACTTGATTCCTTCATGAATATTTTATTATTCAAGTATAGCATGACATGATGAACTATGCTAATCAAAATTATTTTACAACACTTTTGTAGGTGAAACACGATGAGATAGCTAGAGATAGAGACAAGTTGACACGATATAGCATGGCTCAGCAATCTTTGTCTAATCCACGCGTTATAACACCATCTGATCATGTTGCCTTCAACAATTTCTAGAAATGTCCTCCAACGCCTCTATAGCTGATTTCTGGGCCCATCTCTTCAGTAAATTGTTATAATGCCATTAGGTCCCGTAATACCTTCCAAATTGTTCCAATTGATACATTTTTTAGGTGCCAACACTGTTGTGCCTAGATCTGCCTCAAGATCTCGAGAATTACAACATCGGGCTGATGCTTTGCAGGTGGCGACTGAGGCTGATTATGTTGTGGCTCCTCGGGATGTGGTGGCACGATGTGAATCGATAAAATCCATGTGGTGGGATTGGCATCGTCAACAGAACTCACCAATAGTATAGGTACGTGCCGACTCCCACGTGCAATGAAGAAGAATGACTCACCACTCTGAATGAACATGGAGGCCTGAGTGAGGTATTGCGTGTCAATATAACATGTCTGCCTCTCTAGATACATGGCCTCAACTCGATAGAGGAGATGCTCCAGGTGAATATGAACATTGTGGATGGCAAGGCTGGCGATGAAACCCCGATGATGATGTATTTGGAAATATGATAACACTGTGAAATCTGACCATTGTGAATATGACCATTGGTACGGATACGTTCAATTACCTGACCTCACTGTGAAATAATAGGAGAACGTGTAAGACGAAACATGAAATCTGATAACACTTTCAAACTAATGTCCTTCCAAAGCTTCAGGTTAGTTTAGAGGGTGTATATCCGACATAAGTATCCAAACCCACAACATCAAATCACCGACCAAAATCGTAATCTACATAATTAGTCATAAACTCAACAGGCTTAACTTAAAATCAAGTTATTTACATACAACACTAAATATTTGAATAATAAGGTCCACAAGACCCGAATAATCAAAATTTAAATTTGGGTGGTGCACATACTTACTAACAGATGGGCAAAAGATCTATCGAATTTTAACATGACAATTCAAATAAATTTCATGACATCATGTCATCATCGGTTGGACCTCATCATTGTCATCTGCATCATCTGCATCGTCATCATCTACCTCAGTGGCATCATCATCATCATCGCATGCATCATCTGCATCATCATCATTTCACTAAGAAATTTGAGAATGTCCCATGATGACATGATAAGACAAAATAAAATATGCCCTCCAATTAACCAACTAGAACAAATTAAACAAACACAAATTATAAAAGTTCACAAGAAAAACTCAAATCATTAATCTAATCATCGAACCTAATTATTCAAGAGGAATTTACAAATTATGCATATTTATCCTAGCAAAGACTATTCTCACTTACAACCGACATCGTCTCTGAAACTACCCTCTTTCGCTCTGGAGAGCAGACATTTTGACAAGACAGAATGAGTTCTTCAATTTATTCATTAAACATATTAGGGTAAACATCAAATCGAAGATCGTAAACGTACACTTAAAACCAACCACCACTAAGTTTTATCGTTTTGAGGACGAAACTTTTTCTTAGGAGGGGTGGATGTAAAACCCGCCACATTTGACAATCATTTTAATAAATAATTGTATTGTTAATCGTAAAATTTATCTCTAAATATTCGAAGGGGTTCCCTTAATAACTCTTAGCAAGTAACAGGGAAATCTGGGCCTCCCCTTGGCTTTAACTAGTACAGGGAGTTACCTTTTTATTATTATTCAAACAGGTAGTCGATTCCTTATTTCCGTATGACGGCTGAGACCGAGAGTTGTATTTATTAGTTTCTTTTTGTGAGGGTAGGCTTCTCGGTTCGCTTCTTGATCGAGTGTGTGCTTTTTGTAGCCGCTTTGCTTTTACCAGGGCGTTTCGTTCTGGAACTTAGATTTTAGTTAGGCTGTGGTTGATCTGAGACCCGTCTAACGATTACGTTAGGCCTGTGGTTGATTTGGGATCCGCCTAACACCACCCTTAGGCTTGTGGTTACAACCCGTCTGAGGGGGCGAATCCTGAAGTCCTACACCCGGGGTTTTCTAATTTGACAAATCGTTCTTTGTTTGGGAGCCTTGATATTAATCATCTTACTACCTATATATATACTATTATTCCTCATATTACTTTTGGGTTTCTTTCTCGTATCGTCCTTTGGATAGACTTAGACATTAAATTGATTAATGGTGGACAAATACACATTTAGGTGTAGCATTTAAATGTTAGTTAATCTCCGTAAAAGTGAATGGTCCAACCTTGAATCGGATATAATCTCAAAGGCTGGACCTTAATCCACACTGAGTAATTTTTTATAAATTACTCACGTTCCACGGTTGGTTGTGGGGTCCAGGTAAGGAGCAAGATATTCTTTTGATGTCCAGAGGAGAGCACTAGGATGGAGTCCCCGGCGTCTTCTGTTTTGAAGATCACTTCTTTTGTTTCTTCATTTCTTTTGTAGGATTAGTGTGTAGTAGGTTAGCTAGGATCGGTCCCACGCCCTTTGATGGGATCGTCCTCCTCTGTATGTATTTTATTTTTTTAGCTTCCGCTGTAAACCTTGTATCCAGACGCTGGATTTTATATATGTATTTGTTGGATGATCATGTACTGTGTGAAATGTGTGTGCTTTTCCTTAAAATTAAGTATAATAAATTAGTCTAATCTGAATTATCTAATGAAAAATTAAGCCTTTCGTGTACTTGAAATCAAGTACACGTGGCGGGATTAACACCCCTAAGCTAGTAATTATTTCTGGGGTGTGACATCCTTCGGTGGTATCAGAGCCAGGTTGATAAATTGTGCTATGACACGAAATCAATCATGTATCTTAATCTGTATTATCCGTTTCAAGGCTGAAGTCTGTATTAGCACACACAACAATACATGTCATCCGCTTAGGTCTGAGTGAGGGTAGGTCTAGGATTTAAATGAATTAATCATAAGGCAACTCTTCAACGATGCCATGACCTCTACGATACCAAAATCCTAATAGGAAAATGAATAAATAATCTTACAAGCAATAAAGTAGAAAAGATACTACTAATGTGGTTTTTCTTTAAACTTCAAGCCCCCTTCAAAAATAAACCACAACGAGTTAGGACAAAAAAAATAGTGTCGTAACGAAGTACGTAATATGTACTAGCAATCCGCCAAACAACACGGATTTACTTATCACGCGAAAACTTGAAAACGTCTAACACGAAAACCATGCTGGCACAAGGCTTGCACAAGGCTTGCACACTGTGAGCATTTTCTCAAATTTGAAGCATGAATAACAAAAAACGAAATCAAATTAAATAGCGGATAAATGGTTTTGCATTGAGGGTAATGTAATGTCTAAAATGATGACTTCCCTCGATAAAATCGTATGACCAGATTACGTCCAATCATCCCCAAAGTAAGCACCTAAGGGAGTTCATGTAAGCGCCTCAAGGCTATGTACCAACTAGCTGAATTCGTGTGCATCTCAAGGGTTAACCGTTGTGACGCACAAATCGCACAAGAGATCATTAGAACAAGCGTAACCACCTCTATCTAACGATACCAAGTTCGAAAGAATCCGTCAAAAGCAAGCTGAAATAATCAAACCCAAAGTTGGCAATCTGACAAGTTTTCTGCTTAGTCTCTGAAAGTTGGCTAAGTACCTGAGGCCTTGTATCAAGCAACCATATTCGTGCCCACCTCGGGATAAAACCGTGAAGATGCACAATTAACACAAAGGCTCGCTAGATAGAGCGTCATCACCTCTATCCAACGAGATCAAGTTTGAAGGAGCTCGCCAAGGGCGCCAAAGATAACGAAAGCTCAAAGTCAGTAAGCTGACAATATGCTGACGCTGCCGTTGTCGCTGTCGTTGTCGTTGCCGCATGCCGCCGCCGCCGCATGACGCTTGGCACTGAACGACACATGACGCTTAAGGTACAGTGAAAACTCGAGTCGTATAATGTCGCCTCTGCTTGTGACCTCTCTTTCAAACAACCCCGAACAAACGTCAAATGTGGATCACCCTTTTGAAGGAAAGTCGCGCCAAACCCAAACTGTCAGTAATTAAGACCGCCTCCATCTGGCTATACAACAAAGCCATTCTTATTATCGAATCTCCTTTAGGATACACTCCTTAAATGAAAATAGTTTGGTTCAGACTAATATGTTGTCTAATGAAAACCTAAAAGACTATAGACGACTACTTCAAATTCATTTCTTACGTGAATTCTTCATACTTCGGTAATCATGACCTATCCAATTCCAAGTCCTCGAATCGTTTTGCGAGCACATTCCACTTTCAACCATATTCTCTCCCTTCTCCATCATGTTGCTCAACTTAAATCGGTCTCTTTCGCTCCAAATTCCCTTCATTTGTAATGCAACTAACTAGCTCCCTTCTTATTTTTAGAATAAGGCCGAGTTCTTCTTTTCTGCTTCTTAAATCCAATGGAGACTCCAATAGAAGTTCAATTTTGACTTCTTATTTCATTAATTTCTCTTCTGAAACATAACAACCAAAGATTTCCTCAATTGTTGGTCATTGGTATGGCAAAATATCTTGAAAATTTTCTTCATAGTCCCACTTTATGCACATCCCTTGTTAATCGAATGGGGGCTGTTGGCACACCTGTCCGATAAATTCTTAATGATTCGATTTGACTTGGTCACTCATGTTCCTAACAACTGTTCTCACAAACTTCAAAAGATTACGCCATCGGCTCTGGTACGGATACGTTCAATTACCTGACCTCACTGTGAAATAATAAGAGAATGTGTAAGACGAAACATGAAATCTGATAACACTTTCAAACTAATGTCCTTCCAAAGTTTCAGGTAAGTTTAGAGGGTGTATATCCGACATAAGTATCCAAACCCACAACATCAAATCACCGACCAAAATCGTAATCAACATAATTAGTCATAAACTCAACAGGCTTAACTTAAAATCAAGTTATTTACATACAACACTAAATATTTGAATAATAAGGTCCACAAGACCCGAATAATCAAAATTTAAATTTGGGCGGTGCACATACTTACTAACAGATGGGCAAAAGATCTATTGAATTTTAACATGACAATTCAAATAAATTTCATGACATCATGTCATCATCGGCTGGACCTCATCATTGTCATCTGCATCATCTGCATCGTCATCATCTACCTCAGTGGCATCATCATCATCATCGCATGCATCATCTGCATCATCACCATTTCACTTAGAAATTTGAGAATGTCCCATGATGACATGATAAGACAAAATAAAATATGCCCTCCAATTAACCAACTAGAACAAATTAAACAAACACAAATTATAAAAGTTCACAAGAAAAACTCAAATCATTAATCTAATCATCGAACCTAATTATTCAAGAGGAATTTACGAATTATGCATATTTATCCTAGCAATGACTATTCTCACTTACAACCAACATCGTCTCTGAAACTACCCTCTTTCGCTCTGGAGAGCAGACATTTTGACAAGACAGAATGAGTTCTTCAATTTATTCATTAAACATATTAGGGTAAACATCAAATCGAAGATCGTAAACGTACACTTAAAACCAACCACCACTAAGTTTTATCGTTTCGAGGACGAAACTTTTTCTTAGGAGGGGTGCATGTAAAACCCGCCACATTTGACAATCATTTTAATAAATAATTGTATTGTTAATCGTAAAATTTATCTCTAAATATTCGAAGGGGTTCCCCTAATAACTCTTAGCAAGATCATCAAATCGAAGATCGTAAACGTACACTTAAAACCAACCACCACTAAGTTTTATCGTTTCGAGGACGAAACTTTTTCTTAGGAGGGGTGCATGTAAAACCCGCCACATTTGACAATCATTTTAATAAATAATTGTATTGTTAATCGTAAAATTTATCTCTAAATATTCGAAGGGGTTCCCCTAATAACTCTTAGCAAGTAACGGGGAAATCTGGGCCTCCCCTTGGCTTTAACTAGTACATGGAGTTCCCTTTTTATTATTATTCAAACGGGTAGTCGATTCCTTATTTCCGTATGACGGCTGAGACCGAGAGTTGTATTATTAGTTTCTTTTTGTGAGGGTAGGCTTCTCGGTTCGCTTCTTGATCGAGTGTGTGCCTTTTTTAGCCGCTCTGCTTTTACCAGGGTGTTTCATTCTGGAACTCAGATTTTAGTTAGGCTGTGGTTGATCTGAGACCCGTCTAACGATTACGTTAGGCCTGTGGTTGATTTGGGACCCGCCTAACACCACCCTTAGGCTTGTGGTTACAACCCGTCTGAGGGGGCGAATCCTGAAGTCCTACACCCGGGGTTTTCTAATTTGACAAATCGTTCTTTGTTTGGGAGCCTTGATATTAATCATCTTACTACCTATATATATACTATTATTCCTCATATTACTTTTGGGTTTCTTTCTCGTATCGTCCTTTGGATAGACTTAGACATTAAATTGATTAATGGTGGACAAATACACATTTAGGTGTAGCATTTAAATGTTAGTTAATCTCCGTAAAAGTGAATGGTCCAACCTTGAATCGGATATAATCTCAAAGGCTGGACCTTAATCCACACTGAGTAATTTTTTATAAATTACTCACGTTCCACGATTGGTTGTGGGGTCCAGGTAAGGAGCAAGATATTCTTTTGATGTCCAGAGGAGAGCGCTAGGATGGAGTCCCCGGCGTCTTCTGTTTTGAAGATCACTTCTTTTGTTTCTTCATTTCTTTTGTAGGATTAGTGTGTAGTAGGTTAGCTAGGATCGGTCCCAAGCCCTTTGATGGGATCGTCCTCCTCTGTATGTATTTTATTTTTTTAGCTTCCGCTGTAAACCTTGTATCCAGACGCTGGATTTTATATATGTATTTGTTGGATGATCATGTACTGTGTGAAATGTGTGTGCTTTTCCTTAAAATTAAGTATAATAAATTAGTCTAATCTGAATTATCTAATGAAAAATTAAGCCTTTCGCGTACTTGAAATTAAGTACACGTGGCGGGATTTACACCCCTAAGCTAGTCATTATTTCTGGGGTGTGACATCCTTCGGTGGTATCAGAGCCAGGTTGATAAATTGTGCTATGACACGAAATCAAGCCTCAAAATAATGTGTATCAAGCCTAGAAATCAAATCCAAATTACTATGGTTTAGAAACCTTTGCTGTCAGAAATTTGATATTTTTGTGTAGCCTTTGTTTCAAATCCAAATCCAAATTACTTCTGTGAGCATGTAACATATGTTCATGTGAACCTCCGAAATTTATTTCATGATTTTTGGACAAACATAAATCAAGTTATCCCTTTTTCAATCTTAGTTTTTTGAAAAATGTCAGAAAAATAAGATTTAAATGCATAAAATAGCTCCCTTTGTCCAAATTCAATTTTTTTAAACAAAAATGCTTGTTTTGATTCCTTGGACATGGATCCAAGCTCAAAATATATGTCAGCCACCAAAATCGCCAAGTTGCATAAAAAAAACCAAATCAGCTCCCAAATGGCACCCTTTTGTGTTTGACACTCGATTCAAATCTCTCTCAAATCTTTTTTCTTTTGAGTTAGATCTAAAATTTTGTGTCAAAGTGTAGACTAATGTCTGTATTTTAAGGAATCAATCTGCCATTTTTCCTTCCTTTGTACAGATTTTGAGAAAATCAAGCTCAAAAATCAAGAAAAACACACAAAACTGTGTGTCTTTTGAGTTCAGTTTATGTTTCAAATTTCAAATCCAAATTCAAACCCTTTGCAAGTTGTTTCATGTTTCAAGCTTTTTTCAGTCTTCAAAACAGACTTATGGACTGTCTTAAATCAATCATCAAAGTTAAAATCATGCATCTAATGATTGTTTAGGTTTGGTAAAGGTCAGCTGCTCAAATCAGTCCAAACCGAACTGAACTGAACCAAATTAAAAAATTCTTGTTTTGAGAAAGCTTTGAAATTGAATTATCATGATTGTGTGATGTTTATAGACTTAATTGCATGCTTGCTTAATGATTCAAAGGTTTGATTAGCCATGAAAACCCTAACCAGACTCAAATTGACCAAAAATGTCCTTGAATTGTATCGAATTCAATTTCAAACTATGGCTAATCAAATTAATGCTTGAAATATGTTCTGAAATGCTTATGGATGCTTGCTGCATCAATCAAACTTGAACTGAGCCCTTTGAAATTCAAATATAGGCATGAATACTATTGTTTGGTCTGAAATGCCATCTGGTAGTGAATTGTACCCTTTTGAAACAAATTCAAACCAAATTGAAACTTTCCTAATGCTTTATGCTATCCTTAAATGATATTTGCATCAACATGATTTGAATTGAGCACTTGAAATAAAATTGAATCCCTTTTGTTGTTTTGCCTAAAATGCCTTCAAACAGTGAAGTGTACCTTGTAAAATCAAAATTGAACCAAATTGGACCAAATTGATGATTGCCTGATGTTGTTCAATGCTTATCAACGATGTATGGATCGATAGGGACTGAACTGAGCCTCTGAAATTATAAATTAAACTAGTTTCATTTGATACCAAACTGACCCAAATTCGACTCAAATTGTCAAACTCAAAATTTAAATCAAATTAAAGCTTGAAATTGTCATAAACATGTTTTTAGACCTTAATTAGATCAAATATAAGCTTTAAAACCATTTGCAAATCATTTAAATTGAAATTAACAAAATGAAACAAGGCCGAGGTGGTGGTGGAGCTTAGCCACCTCGAGTGAGCCCCAACCACCGATAATGGGCCCATTCGACTCCTCTCATCAAGACGATGCCAGGGAGATGCTCAATTCAAGGTGCCATCAACCCAATCCCCATTGACAACAAGGTCAAACCTCAGTCAAGGTCGAGGGAAGAAGAAGAGAAATATAGAGAGAAGAGTCTGTTGCTTGATCCAACGGCCCAAATTTAAATGCCCTTATAAAATCCAACGGACCAAATTAATTCTCTAACTTGTAAATTTTTGTAAAAATAGCAAATGAAGTCCAAAAATTCTGAAATAAATATGTAAATTCTTGTAAATATATGCTCTTCATTTATATTGAAGTTTTGATATATTTTGAGCATCTTATTTGTTCATAAAATTAAAAAATCAAATGAAAAATATGTCCTTTTATTTTAATAAAAGAATAAAATTGGTAAAGTTCAAAATAAAATTGCAAAAATCATTTGTATCAAAAACTCACAAAGTGCATTAAAAGATCTTTTTTTTTTTGCATTTTAGTGCAATTTGTCAAAAATAAAGATCATTAAAAGTCCAAAATTAAATGTAGAAAGTCATATTTTCAAATAAATTTCCAAAAATACAAAATTTCTTTTATGTATTAAATATTTCACATGCATTTAAAAATATGGAAATTTATAAAACAAATATAAATTTTCCTTTAAATAAAAGGGCACTTTCCTTAAATAAAATCCCTTTAAATATATCTAGACATCAAAATAAAATAAAATATCTTTTTCTATGGGAAAAAAATATTTTCCATCAAATAAAAGTGTAAAATTCCTTTTATGGATATAGGAATATTTTCAAATAAAATTCTTTCAATAAGGTGTAAAATTCCTTTTAAATGTATAAAAATCTAATTGAATTTAGAAGTACAGCAAGGGCCATATTTTCTTCAAAGAGTATGTTTCCTCATTTAAATAGGAAATAATAAATAAAAGTGCTAAAAAATCCAAAAGTCCAATTTTTGAACCAATTCCAATGATCTTACTCACGTTCATTATTCATAAAGATGACTTGACCTCCATCAAGAGGCTTAAGACTCTTAAACAAATTTGTTGTTCGTCATGTGGTGTGAGCAACCACTATCTATAATCCAAGAATATCCCTTATATGAGGCCAAGCATACTCATGTGTTTTTGAAAAAAATACTTGAAGCACTTAAAGTGATATTCTATGCTTCTTGGTGGTGTTTTAGTGAAAGGTAACCGCCTTAGATGAAGTACTCGAAGAAAAAACATTTCTCATAGTCAGTCATGATGCTTTGGGGAGTTTTCTTGAAAGGTTACCACTCATAAATGAAATATTCGGATCAGAAGCACTTCTCATAGTAGGATAGATGCTTTGTTTTGTTTTATTGAATGGTTCCATCAATAAATGAAGTATCAGACATTAAGCACTTAGATTGGTAATCTTTACTTCTCTGTGGTATTGTATTGCAAGGTTACCACCCTTAAATGAAGTACTAGAAGAAGAAACACTTCTCGTAGTAGGCTATGAAACTTTGTGGAGTTTTCTTGAAAGGTTATCGCCCATAAATGAAGTACTCACACATAAAGCACTTAGATTTGTATTCTATACTTTTTCGTGGTATTTTGGTGAAAGGTTAGCATCCTTAAATGAAGTACTAGAAGAAGAAACACTTCTCGTAGTCTGCCATGATGCTTTTGGAGTTTTCTTGAAAGGTTAACCAGAGATGAAGTACTCAGACATGAAGCACTTAAAGTTATATTCTATGCTTCTTAGTGGTGTTGTAGTGAAAGATTACCACTCTTTAATGAAATACTCGAAGAAGAAACACTTCTCGTAGTAGGTTATGATGCTTTATGGAGTTTTTTTGAAAGGTTACCACCCATAAATAAAATACTAGGATCAGAAAGACTTCTTATAGTAGGATAAAATGCTTTATTTAGTTTTCTTGAATGGTTACCACCAATAAATGAAGTATCAGACATGAAGCACTTAGTGTGGTATTCTTTGCTTCTCCGTGGTGTTGTAGTGAAAGTTTGACACCCTTAAATGAAGTGTAAGAAGAAACACTTCTCGTAGTAGGATATGATCATTTTTGGAGTTTTATTGAAAGGTTACCGCCCATAAATGAAGTAATTGTATCAAAAACACTTTACGTGGTTGGACAATATGCTTTGTGGTCTTTTATTGAATGGTTACCTCACATAAATGAAGTACTCACACATAAAGCACTTAGATTTGTATTCTATGATTTTTCGTGCTATTCTGGTGAAAGGTTAGCACCCTTGAATGGAGTACTCGAAGAAGAAACTTTTCTTGTAGTCGGGATGATACTTTGTGGAGTTTTCTGGAATGATTACCAACCATAAATAAAGTACTCTGATCAGAAATAATTCTCGTAGGACGATAATATGATTTTTTGGTGTATTCATGAATGGTTACCACACATAGATGAAGTGCTCATACATGAAGCACTTAGAGTGGTATTCTATGTTTTTTCGTGGTAATTTGATGAAAGGTTAGTACCCTTAAATGAAGTACTCAAAGAAGAAAAACTTCTCGTTGTCGGCCATGATGCTTTGTGAAGTTTTCTTAAAAGGTTACCACTCATAAATGAAGTACTCTGGTCAGAAATACTTCTCGTGGTAGATAAGATGCTTTGTGGTGTTTTCTTGAATTGTTACCACCCATAAATGAAATACTCTGATCAGAAACACTTCTCATAGAGAGATATAATGCTTTGTGTTGTTTTCATTAATGGTTACCACCAACAAAAGAAGTATCAGACATGAAGCACTTAGAGAGATATTCTATCCTTCTTCGTGGTATTTTAGTGAAAGATTACCGCCTTAAATGAAGTACTCGAAGAAAATATTTCTCGTAGTTGGCCATGATGCTTTCTGGTGTATTCATGAATGGTTACCGGCCATGAATGAATACCACCAACAAAAGAAGTATCAGACATGAAGCTCTTAGAGTGGTATTATGTGCTTCTTCATGGTGTTGTAATGAAAGGTTACAACCCTTAAGTGAAGTACTCAGAGAAGAAACACTTCACGTAGTAGGCTATGATGCTTTGTAGAGTTTTCTTGAATGATTACCACCTAGAAATGGAATACACAAACATGAAGCACATAGAGTGGTATTCAATGCTTCTTTGCGGTGTTGTAGTGAAAGGTTACCACCCTTAAATGGAGTACTTGAAGAAGAAACACTTCTCGTAGTCAGCCATGATGCTTTGTGGTATTTTCTTAAAAGGTTACCACCTATAAATGAAGTACTCGGATCAGACATACTTCTCCTACTACGCTAAGATTCTTTGTGGTGTTTTCCTGAATTGTTACTACCCATAAATAAAGTACTCAAACATGAAGCACTTAGATTGGTATTCTATGTTTTTTCGTGGTTTTGTAGTTAAATGTTACCACTCTTAAATGGAGTACTCGAAGAAGAAACACTTTTCGTAGTAGGTTATGATGGTTTGTGGAGTTTTCTTGAAAGGTTACCACCCATAAATGAAGTACTCAGATCAGACACACCTCCTAGGACGATAAGATGCTTTGTGGTGTTTTCTTGGAAGGTTACCACCCATAAATGAAGTACACGAAGAAGAAACACTTCTCGGAGTAGAATATGATGATTTATGGAGTTTTCATGAAAGGTTACCACCCATATATGCAGTACTCGGATCAAAAACACTTCTTATAGTAGGATGAGATGCTGTGTTGTTTTCTTAAATGGTTACCACTAATAAATAAAGTATCAAACATGAAGCACAAAGAGTGGTACTCTATGCTTCTTGGGGGTGTTGTAATGAAAGGTTTCCACACTTAAATGAAGTACTCGAAAAAGAAACACTTATCGTATCATGCTATGATGTTTTTTGGAGTTTTCTTGAAAGGTTAGCACCCATAAATGAAGTACTCGTATCAGAAATATTTCACGTAGTAGGACAATATGCTTTGTGATCTTTTGTTGACTGGTTACCTCACATAAATGTAGTACTCACACATAAAGAAGAAACACTTCTCGTTGTCGGCCATGATGCTTTGTGAAGTTTTCTTGAAAGGTTACCACTCATAAATGAAGTACTCTGGTCAGAAACACTTCTCGTCATAGATAAGATTCTTTGTGGTATTTTCTTGAATTGTTACCACCCATAAATAAAATACTCTAATCAGAAACACTTCTCATAGAAAAATATGATGCTTTGCGTTGTTTTCATTAATTGTTACCACCAACAAAAAAAGTATCAGACATGAAGCACTTAGAGAGGTATTCTATTCTTCTTTGGGGTGTTTTAGTGAAAGGTTACCGCCTTAAATGAAGTACTCGAAGAAAATATTTCTCGTAGTTGGCCATGATGCTTCTGAGTGTATACATGAATGGTTACCACCCCTGAATGAAGTACTCAGACATGAAGCACTTAGAGTGGTATTATGTGCTTCTTCATAGTATTGTAGTGAAAGGTTACAACCATTAAATGAAGTACTCAGAGAAGAAACACTTCTCGTAGTAGGTTATGATGCTTTGTGGAGTTTTCTTGAAAGGTTATCGCCCATAAATGAAGTAGTCCGATCAGAAACTCTTCTCGTAGTAGGATAAAATGCTTTGTGGTGTTTTCTTGAATGATTCCATCCATAAATGGAGTACACAAACATGAAGCACTAAGAGTGGTATTCTATGCTTCTTTGCGGTGTTGTAGTGAAAGATTTCCACCCATCAATGAAGTGCTCGGATCAGACACACTTCTCCTAGTACGCTAAGATTCATTGTGGTGTTTTCTTGAATTGTTACTACCCATAAATAAAGTACTCACACATGAAGTACTTAGATTGATATTCTATGCTTCTTCATGGTTTTGTAGTTAAAGATTACCACTCTTAAATGGAGTATTCGAAGAAGAAACACTTTTCGTAGTAGGTTATGATGCTTTGTGGAGTTTTCTTGAAATGTTACCACCCATAAATGAAGTATTCAGATCAGACACACTTCTCCTAGTACTATAAGATGCTTTGTGGTGTTTTCTTAAATGGTTACTACCCAGAAATGATGTACTAAGACATGAAACACTTAGTGTGGTTTTCTATGTTTCTTTGTTGTGTTGTAGTAAAAGGTTACCACAATTAAATGAACTACACGAAGAAGAAACACTTCTCGTAGTAGAATATGATGCTTTATGGAGTTTTCATGATAGGTTACCACCCATATATGCAGTACTCGGATCAGAAACACTTCTCATAGTTGGAATAGATGCTTTGTGTTGTTTTCTTGAATTGTTAACACCAATAAATGAAGCATCAAACATGAAGCAGCAATAAATAAAGTATTCTATGCTTCTTTGTGGTGTTGTAATGAAAGGTTACCACACTTAAATGAAGTACTCGAAGAAGAAACACTTCTCGTATTATGCTATGATGTTTTTTTGGAGTTTTCTTGATAGATTAGCACCCATAAATGAAGTACTCGTATCAGAAACATTTCACGTAGTAGGACAATATGCTTTGTGATCTTTTGTTGAATGGTTACCTCCCATAATGAAGTACTCGCACTTGAAACACTTAGATTTGTATTCTATGATTTTTTTCGTAGTACTTTGGAGAAATGTTACCACCCTTAAATGAAATACTTAATGATGAAACACTTCTCGTTGTCGGCCATTATACGTTGTGGAGTTTTTTTTGAAAGGTTACCACCCATAAATGAAGTACTCCTATCATAAACACTTCTCGTAGTTGGATAAGATGCTTTGTAGTGTTTTTTTGAATAGTTACACCCATGAATGAAGTACTCAGACATGAAGTATTTAGAGTGGTATTCTATGCTTCTTTGCAGTGTTGTAGTGAAATGTTAGCACCCTTAAATGGATTACTCGAAGAAGAAGCACTTCTTGTAGTCGGCCATGATGCTTTGTGGATTTTTCTTGAATGTTTACCACCCATAAATGAAATACTCGGATCAGAAACACTTCTCATAGTTGGATAAGATGCTTTGTTTTGTTTTCTTAAATGGTTCCCACGAATAAATGAAGTATCAGACATGAAGCACTTAGAGTGGTATTATTTGCTTCTCTATGGTGTTGTAGTGAAATGTTACCAATCTTAAATGAAGTACTCGAAGAAGAAACACTTCTTGTTGTTGGCTATGATGCTTTGTGGAGTTTTTTTGAAAGGTTATCACCCATAAATGAAATACTCGGATCAGAAAGACTTCTTATACTATGATAAGATGTTTTGTTTTGTTTTCTTGAATGGTTACCACCAATAAATGAAGTATCAGACATGAAGCACTTAGGATGGTATTCTTTGCTTCTCTGTGGTGTTGTAGTGAAAGGTTACCACCCTTAAATGAAGTGCAAGAAGAAGAAACACTTCTTGTAGTAGGGTATGATCATTTTTGGAGTTTTATTGAAAGGTTACTGCCCATAAATGAAGTAATTGTATCAAAAACACTTCACGTAGTTGGGCAATATACTTTGTGGTATTTTATTGAATTGTTACATCACAAAAAAGAAGTACTCACACATGAAGCACTTAGATTTGTATGCTATGCTTTTTCGTGCTATTCTGGTGAAAGGTTAGCACCCTTGAATGGAGCACTCGAAGAAGAAACATTTCTCGTAGTCGGGATGATGCTTTGTTGAGTTTCCTTGAAATGTTACCACCCATAAATGAAGTACTCTGATCAGAAACAATTCTCGTAGGATGATAAGATGCTTTCTAGTGAAGTACTCAGACATGAAGCACTTAGAGTGGTATTCTATGCTTCTTCGTGGTGTTGTAGTAAAAACTTACATTCTTAAATGAAGTAGTCGAGGAAGAAACACTTCCTGTAGTAGGTTATGATGCTTTGTGGTGTTTTCTTGAAAGGATCCATAAAGTAAGTACTCGGATCTGAAACATTTCTCGTAGTAGGATAAAATGCTTTGTGGTGTTTTCATGAATGATTACCACCCATGAATGAAGTACTCAGACATGAAGTACTTAGAGTGTATTCTATGCTTCTTTGTGGTGTTGTAGTGAATTGTTAGCACCCTTAAATGGAGTACCCGAAGAAGAAACACTTCTCGTAGTCAGCCATGATGATTTGTGGAGTATTCTTGAAAGGTTACCACTCATAAATGAAATACATGAATCATAAACACTTCTCTTCGTAAGATAAGATGCTTTGTTTTGTTTTCTTGAATGGTTCCCACCAATAAATGAAGTATCGGACATTAAGCACTTGGAGTGGTATTTTTTGCTTCTCCGTGGTGTTGTATTGCAAGGTTACCACCCTTAAATGAAGTACTCGAAGAAGAAACACTTCTTGTAGTAGGCTTTGATGCTTTGTGGAGTTTTCTTGAAAGGTTACCGCCCATAAATGAAGTACGTATTAGAAACACTTCAATCTGTAGGATAATATGCTTTGTGGTCTTTTCTTGAATGGTTACCTCACATAAATGAAGTACTCATACATGAAGCACTTAGATATGTATTCTATGCTTTTTCATGGTAATTTGATGAAATGTTAGTACCCTTAAATGATGTACTCGAAGAACAAACACTTCTCGTTGTCAGCCATGATGCTTTGTGAAGTTTTTTTGAAAGGTTACCACTCATAAATGAAGTACTCAGGTCAGAAATACTTCTCGTGGTAGATAAGATGCTTTGTGGTGCTTTCTTGAATTGTTACCACCCATAAATGAAATACTCTGATCAGAAACACTTTTCTTAGAAATATATGATGCTTTGTGTTGTTTCCATTAATGGTTACCACCAACAAAATAAATATCAGACATGAAGCATTTAGAGTGGTATTCTATTCTTCTTCGTAGTGTTTTAGTGAAAGCTTACCGCCTTAAATGAAGTACTCGAAGAAAATATTTCTCGTAGTTGGCCATGATGCTTTCTGGTGTATTCATGAATGATTACCACCCATGAATGAAGTACCCAGACATGAAGCACATAAAGTGGTATTATGTGCATCTTCATGGTTTTGTAGAGAAAGGTTACAACCCTTAAATGAAGTACCCAGAGAAGAAACACTTCTTTGTGGAGTTTTCTTGAATGATTACCACCCAGAAATTGAGTACACAAACATGAAGCACATAGAGTGGTATTCAATGCTTCTTTGTGGTGTTGTAGTGAAAGGTTACCACCCTTAAATGGAGTACTCGAAGAAGAAACACTTATCGTAGTCAGCCAAGATGCTTTGTGGTATTTTCTTGAAAGGCCACCCATAAATGAAGTACTCGGATCAGACACACGTCTCGTAGTACGCTAAGATTCTTTGTGGTGTTTTCTTGAATTGTTACCACCCATAAATAAAGTACTCACACATGAAGCACTTCTATTAGTATTCTATGCTTCTTCGTGGTTTTGTAGTTAAAGGTTACCACTCTTAAATGGAATACTCGAAGAAAAACACTTTTCGTGGTATTTTCTTGAAAGGTTACCACCTATAAATGAAGTACTCGGATCAGACACACTTCTCCTACTACGCTAAGATTCTTTGTGGATTTTTCTTGAAAGGTTACCACCCATAAATGAAGTACTCAGATCAAACACACTTCTCCTAGGACGATAAGATGTTTTGTGGTGTTTTCTTGAATGGTTACTACTCATAAATGATGTACTAAGACATGAAGCACTTAGAGTGGTTTCTATGTTTCTTCGTTGTGTTGTAGTAAAAGGTTACCACAATTAAATGAAGTACACAGAGAAGAAACACTTCTCGTAGTAGAATATGAAGCTTTATAGAGTTTTCATGAAAGGTTACCACCCATATATGCAGTACTCTGATCAGAAACACTTCTCATAGTAAGATAAGATGCTTTGTGTTCTTTTCTTGGTGATGTTGTAATGAAAGGTTACCACACTTAAATGAAGTACTCGAAGAAGAAACACTTCTTGTATTATGCTATGATGTTTTTTGGAGTTTCCTTGAAAGGTTAGCACCCATAAATGAAGTACTCGTATCAGAAACATTTCACGTAGTAGGAAAATATGCTTTGTGATCTTTTGTTGAATGGTTACCTCCCATAATGAAGTACTCACACGTGAAGCACATATAATGGTTTTTTCGTAGTACTTTGGAGAAATGTTACCACCCTTAAATGAAATACTTGATGATGAAACACTTCTCGTAGTTGGCCATGATACTTTGTGGAGTTTTTTTGAAAGGATACCACCCATAAATGATGTACTCCTATCATAAACACTTCTCGTAGTAGTATAAGATGCTTTGTGGTGTTTTCTTGAATGGTTACACCCATGAATGAAGTACTCAGACAATAAGTATTTAGAGTGGTATTCTATGCTTCTTTCCAGTGTTGTAGTGAAATGTTCGCAACCTTAAATGGATTACTCGAAGAAGAAGTACTTCTCGTAGTCGGCCATGATGCTTTGTGGCGTTTTCTTGAAAGATTACCCCCCATAAATGAAATACTCGGATCAGTAACACTTCTCATAGTCGCATAAGATGCTTTGTTTTGTTTTCTTGAATGGTTCGCACGAATAAATGAAGTATTAGAAATGTAGCACTTAGAGTGGTATTATTTGCTTATCTGTGGTGTTCTAGTGAAATGTTACCACCCTTAAATGAAGTGCTCGAAGAAGAAATACTTCTCGTAGTAGGCTATGATGATTTGTGGAGTTTTCTTCAAAGGTTATCACACATAAATGAAATACTCGGATCAGAAAGACTTCTTATACTACGATAAGATGCTTTGTTTTGTTTTCTTGAATGGTTCCCACCAATAAATGAAGTACCAGACATGAAGCACTTAGAGTGGTATTGTTTGCCTCTCTGTGGTGTTGTATTGCAAGGTGACCACCCTTAAATGAAGTACCCGAAGAAGAAACACTTCTTGTAGTAGGCTTTGATGCTTTGTGGAGTTTTCTTGAAAAGTTACCGCCCATAAATGAAGTACTCGTATTAGAAACACTTCACATAGTAGGATAATATGCTTTGTGGTCTTTTCATGAATGGTTACCTCACATAAATGAAGTACTCACATATGAAGCACTTAGATATGTATTCTACACTTTTTCGTGGTAATTTGATGAAATGTTAGTACCCTTAAATGATGTAATCGAAGAAGACACACTTCCCGTTGTCGGCCATGATGCTTTGTGAAGTTTTTTATGAAAGGTTACCAGTCATAAATGAAGTACTATTGTCAGAAACACTTCTCGTGCTAGATAAGATGTTTTGTGGTGTTTTCTTGAATTGTTACCACCCATAAATGAAATACTCTGATCAGAAACACTTCTAATAGAAATATATGATGCTTTGTGTTGTTTCCATGAATGAATACCACCAACAAAAGAACTATCAGACATGAAGCACTTAGAGCGGTATTCTATTCTTCTTCTTGGTGTTTTAGTGAAAGGTTACCGCCTTAAATGAAGTACTTGAAGAAAATATTTCTCGTAGTTGGCCATGTTGCTTTCTCGTGTATTAATGAATGGTTACCACCCATGAATGAAATACCCAGACATAAAGCACTTAGAGTGGTATTATGTGCTTCTTCATGGTGTTGTAATGAAAGGTTACAACCCTTAAGTGAAGTACTCAGAGAAGAAACACTTCACGTAGTAGGCTATGATGCTTTGTAGAGTTTTCTTGAATGATTACCACCTAGAAATGGAATACACAAACATGAAGCACATATAGTGGTATTCAATGCTTCTTTGCGGTGTTGTAGTGAAATGTTACCACCCTTAAATGGAGTACTTGAAGAAGAAACACTTCTCGCAGTCAGCCATGATGCTTTGTGGTATTTTCTTGAAAGGGTACCACCCATAAATGAAGTACTCGGATCAGACACACTTCTCCTAGTACGCTAAGATTCTTTGTGGTGTTTTCTTGAATTGTTAGTACCCATAAATAAAGTACTCACACATGAAGCACTTAGATTGGGATTCTATGCTTCTCCGTGGTTTTGTAGTTAAAGGTTACCACTCTTAAATGGAGTACTCGAAGAAGAAACACCTTCCGTAGTAGGTTAGGATGCTTTGTGGAGTTTTCTTGAAAGGTTACCACCCATAAATGAAGTACTCAGATCAGACACACCTCCTAGGATGATAAGATGCTTTGTGGTGTTTTCTTGAATGATTACTACCCATAAAAGTTGTACTAAGACAAGAAGCACTTTGAGTGGTTTTCTATGTTTCTTCGTTGGGTTGTAACAAAAGGTTGCCACCCTTAAATGAAGTACACGAAGAAGAAACACTTCTCGTAGTAGAATATGATGCTTTATGGAGTTTTCATGAAAGGTTACCACCCATATATGCAGTACTCGGATCAGAAACACTTCTCATAGTAGAATTAGATGCTTTGTGTTGTTTTCTTGAATGGTTACCACCAATAAATGAAGTATCAAACATGAAGCACAAAGAGTGGTATTCTATGCTTCTTGGTGGTGTTGTATTGAAAGGTTACCACACTAAAATGAAGTACTCGAAGAAGAAACACTTCTCGTATTATGCTATGATGTTATTTGGAGATTTCTTGAAAGGTTAGCACCCATAAATGATGTACTCGTATTAGAAACATTTCACGTAGTAGGACAATATGCTTTGTGATCTTTTGTTGAATGGTTACATCCCATAATGATACTCGCACATAATGGAGTACTCGAAGAAGAAACACTTCTCGTAGTCAGCCATGATGATTTGTGGAGTATTCTTGAAAGGTTACCACTCATAAATGAAATACTTGAATCAGAAACACTTCTCTTCGTAAGATAAGATGCTTTGTTTTGTATTCTTGAATGGTTACCACCAATAAATGAAGTATCAGACATGAAGCACTTAGGGTGGTATTCTTTGCTTCTCTGTGGTGTTGTAGTGAAATGTTACCACCCTTAAATGAAGTGCAAAAAAAAGAAACACTTCTCGTAGTAGGATATGATCCTTTTTGGAGTTTTATTGAAATGTTACCACCCATAAATGAAGTAATTGTATCAAAAACACTACACGTAGTTGGACAATATGCTTTGTGGTCTTTTATTGAAAGGTTACCTCACATAAATGAAGTACTCACACATGAAACTCTTAGATTTATTTTCTATGCTTTTTTCGTGTTATTCTGGTGAAAGGTTAGCTCCCTTGAATGGAGTACTCGAAAAAGAAACATTTCTCGTAGTCGGAATGATGCTTTGTGGAGTTTTCTTGAAAGGTTACCACCCATAAATGAAGTACTCTGATAAAAAATAATTCTCGTAGGACGATAAGATGCTTTCTGGTGTATTCAAGAATGGTTGCCACCCATAGATGAAGCACTTAAAGTGATATTCTATGCTTCTTTGTGGTGTTGTAGTAAGAAATTTCCACGCTTAAATGAAGTAGTCGAGGAAGAAACACTTCCCGTAGTAGGTTATGATGCTTTGTGAGTTTTCTTGAATAGTTACCATTAATAAAGTAAGTACTCGGATCTGAAATCCTTCTCGTAGTAGGATAAAATGCATTGTGGTGTTTTCTTGAATGATTACCATCCATGAATGAAGTACTCAGACAAGTAGTACTTAGAGTGTATTATATGCTTCTTTGCGGTGTTGAAGTGAATTGTTAGCACCCTTAAATGGAGTACTCGAAGAAGAAACACTTCTCGTAGTCGGCCATGACGATTTGTGGAGTATTCTTGAAACGTTACCACTCATAAATGAAATACTCGGATCAGAAACACTTCTCATCGTAAGATAAGATGCTTTGTTTTGTTTTCTTGAATGGTTCCGACCAATAAATGAAGTACCAGACATGAAGCACTTAGAGTGATATTCTTTGCCTCTCCGTGGTGTTGTATTGCAAGGTGACCACCCTTAAATGAAGTACCCAAAGAAGAAACACTTCTTGTAGTAGGCTTTGATGCTTTGTGGAGTTTTCTTGAAAGGTTACCGCCCATAAATGAAGTGCTCGTATTAGAAACATTTCACGTAGTAGGATAATATGCTTTGTGGTCTTTTCATGAATGGTTACATCACATAAATGAAGTACTCACACATGAAGCACTTAGATATGTATTCTATGGTTTTTTGTGGTAATTTGATGAAAGGTTAGTATCCTTAAATGAAGTTCTCGAAGAAGAAACACTTCTCGTTGTCGACCATGATGCTTTGTGAAGTTTTCTTGAAAGGTTACCACTCATAAATGAATTACACAGAGTCAGAAACACTTCTCGTGGTAGATAAGATGCTTTGTGGTATTTTCTTGAATTGTTACCACCGATAAATGAAATACTCTAATCATAAAAACTTCTCATAGAAATATATGATGCCTTGTGTTGTTTCCTTAATGGTTACCATCAACAAAAAAGTATCAGACATGAATCACTTAGAGTGGTATTCTATTCTTCTTCGTGGTGTTTTAGTGAAAGATTGCTGCCTTAAATGAGTACTCGAAGAAAATATTTCTCGTAGTTGGCCATGATGCTTTCTGGTGTATTTATGAATGGTTACCACCCATGAATGAAGAACCCAGACATGAAGCACTTAGAGTGGTATTATGTGCATCTTCATGGTGTTGTAGTGAAATGTTACAACCCTTAAGTGAAGTACTCAGAGAAGAAACACTTCTTTGTGGAGTTTTCTTGAATGATTACCACCTAGAAATTGAGTACACAAACATGAAGCACATAGAGTGGTATTCAGTGCTTCTTTGCGGTGTTGTAGTGAAAGGTTACCACCCTTAAATGGAGTACTCAAAGAAGAAACACTTCTCGTAGTCAGCCAAGATGCTTTGTGGTATTTTCTTGAAAGGTTACCACCCATAATTGAAGTACTCGGATCAGACACACTTCTCCTAGTACGCTAAAATTCATTGTGGTGTTTTCTTGAATTATTACTACCCATAAATAAAGTACTCACACATTAAGCACTTAAATTGGTATTCTATGCTTCTTCGTGGTTTTTTCGATAAAGGTTACCACTCTTAAATGGAGTACGCGAAGAAGAAACACTTCCCGTAGTAGGTTACGATTCTTAGTGGAGTTTTCTTGAACGGTTACTGCCCATTAATGAAGTACTCAGATCAAACACACTTCTCCTAGTACGATAAGATGCTTTGTGGTGTTTTCTTGAATGGTTACTACCCATAAACGATGTACTAAGACATGAAGCACTTAGAATAGTTTTCTATGTTTCTTCGTTGTGTTGTAGTAAAAGCTTACCACCAAATGAAGTACACAAAGAAGAAACACTTCTCGTAGTAGAATATGATGCTTTATGGAGTTTTCGTGAAAGGTTACCACCCATATATGCAGTACTCGGATCAGAAACCTTCTCATAATAGGATTAGATGCTTTGTGTTGTTTTCGTGAATGGTTACCACCAATAAATGAAGTATCAAACATGAAGCACAAAGAGTGGTATTCTATGCTTCTTAGTGGTGGTGTAATGAAAGGTTACCACACTTAAATGAAGTACTCGACGAAGAAACACTTCTCGTATTATGCTATGATGTTATTTGCTGTTTTCTTGAAAGGTTAGCACCCATAAATGATGTACTCGTAACAGAAACATTTCACGTAGTAGGACAATATGCTTTGTGATCTTTTGTTGAACGGTTACCTCCCATAATGAAGTACTCACACTTGAAGCACATAGAATGATTTTTTCGTAGTTCCTTGGAGAAAGGTTACCACCCTTAAATGAAATATTTGATGATGAAACACTTCTTGTAGTCGGTCATGGTACTTTGTGGAGTTTTTTTGAAAGGTTACCACTCATAAATGATGTACTCCTATCATAAACACTTCTCGTAGTAGGATAATATGCTTTGTGGTGTTTTCTTGAATGGTTACACCCAAGAATGAAGTACTCAGACAGTAAGTATTTAGAGTGATATTCTATGCTTCTTTGTAGTGTTGTAGTGAAATGTTAGCACCCTTAAATGGATTACTCGAAGAAGAAGTACTTCTCGTAGTCGGCCATGATGCTTTGTGGAGTTTTCTTGAAAGGTTACCACCCATAAATGAAATACTCGGATCAGAATCACTTCTCATAGTAGGATAAGATGATTTGTTTTGTTTTCTTGATTGGTTCCCACGAATAAATGAAGTATCAGACATGAAGCACTTAGAGTGGTATTATTTGCTTCCCTGTGGTGTTCCAGTGAAATGTTACCACCCTTAAATGAAGTACTAGAAGAAGAAACACTTCTCGTAGTAAGCTATGATGTTTTGTGGAGTTTTCTTGAAAGGTTATCACCCATAAATGAAATACTCGGATCAGAAAGTCTTTTTGTACTACGATAAGATGTTTTGTTTTGTATTCTGGAAGGTTTACCACTAATAAATGAAGTATGAGACATGAAGCACTTAGGGTGGTATTCTTTGCTTCTCTGTGGTGTTGTAGTGAAAGGTTACCACCCTTAAATGAAGTGCAAGAAGAAGAATCACTTCTCGTATTATGCTATGATGTTATTTGGAGTTTTCTTGAAAGGTTAGCACCCAGAAATGAAGTACTCGTATTAGAAACATTTCACGTAGTAAGACAATATGCTATGAGTTTTCATGGGTGTTTTGTTGAATGGTTACCTCCCATAATGAAGTACTCCCACTTGAAGCAGTTAGATTTGTATTATATTATTTTTTTAATAGTACTTTGGAGAAAGATTACCACCCTTAAATTAAATACTTGATGATGAAACACTTCTCGTAGTCGGTCATGATACTTTGTGGGGTTTTTTTTTGAAAGGTTACCACCCATAAATGAAGTATTCCTATCATAAACACTTCTCATAGTAGGATAAGATGCTTTGTGATGTTTTCTTGAATGGTTACACCCATGAATGAAGTACTCAGACAAGAAGTATTTATAGTGGTATTCTATGCTTCTTTGCAATGTTGTAGTGAAAAGTTAGTACCCTTAAATGGATTACTCGAAGAAGAAGCATTTCTCGTAGTCGGCCATAATGCTTTGTGGAGTTTTCTTGAAAGGTTACCACCCATAAATGAAATACTCGGATTAGAAACACTTCTCATAGTAGGCTATGATGCTTTTGGAGTTTTCTTGAAAGGTTACCGCCCATAAATGAAGTACTCGTGTTAAAACACTTCACATTGTAGGATAATATGCTTTGTGATTTTTCTTGAATGGTTACCTCACATAAATGAAGTACTCACACATGAAGCACTTAGATTTGTATTCTATTCTTTTTCGGGGTATTTTGGTAAAAGGTTAGCACCCTTAAATGACGTATTCGAAGAAGAAACACTTCTCTTATTCGACCAAGATGCTTTGTGGAGCTTTCTTGAAAGGTTATCATCCATAAATGAAGTACTGTGATCATAAACACTTCCCGTAGTATGATAAAAAAATTTCTGGTGTTTTCATGAATGGTTACCACCTATAGATGAAGTACTCAGACATAAAGCGTTTAGAGTGGTATTCTATGCTTCTTCGTGCTGTTGTAGTGAAAGGTTACCACTCGTAAATGAAGTACTCGGAGAAGAAACACTTCTCGTAGTAGACTGTGATGTTTTGTCGAGTTTTCTTCAAAGGTTACCACCCATAAATGAATTAGTCGGATCAGAAACTCTCTCGTAGTAGGATAAGATGCTTTGTGTTGTTTTCTTGAATGATTACCACCCTGAAATGGAGTACACAAACATAAAGCACTTAGAGTAGTATTCTATGCTTCTTTGCGGTGTTGTAGTGAAAGATTACCACCCTTAAATGGAGTACTCGAAGAAAGAAACACTTCTCGTAGTCGGCCAAGATGCTTTGTGGTGTTTTCTTGAAAGGTTACCACCCATAAATGAAGTACTCGGATTAGACACACTTCTCCTAGTACGCTAAGATGATTTGTGGTGTTTTCTTGAATGGTTACTATCCATAAATGAAGTACTAATACGTGATGCACTTAGAGTGGTTTTCTATGTTTCTTCGTTGTGTTGAAGTAAAAGGTTACCGCCCTTTATATGAAGTACACGAAGAAGAAACACTTCTCGTAGTAGACTATGATGCTTTATGAAGTTTTCATGAAAGGTTACCACCAATATATGCAGTACTCGGATCAGAAACACTTCTCATAGTAGGATAAGATGCTTTGTGTTATTTTCTTGAATGATTACCACCAATAAATGAAGTATCAAACATGAAGCACAAAGAGTGGTATTCTATGCTTCTTGGTGGTGTTGTAATGAAAGGTTACCACCCTTAAATGAAGTACTCAAAGAAGAAACATTTATCGTATTATGCTATGATGTTTTTTGGAATTTTCTAGAATGGTTAGCACCCATAAATGAAGTGCTCGTATCAGAAACATTTCACTTAGTAGGACAATATGCTTTGTGATCATTCGTTGAATGGTTACCTCCCATAATGAAGTACTCCCACTTGAAGCACTTAGATTTGTATTCTATGATTTTTTCGTAGAACTTTGGAGAAAGGTTACCTTCTTAAATGAAGTACTTGATGATGAAACACTTCTCGTAGTCGGCCATGATACTTTGTGGAGTTTTTTTTGAAAGGTTACCACCCATAAATGAAGTACTCCTATCATAAATACTTTTTGTAGTAGGATAAGATGTTTTGTGGTGTTTACTTGAATGGTTACACCCATGAATGAAGTACTCAGACTGGAAGTATTTAGAGTGGTATTCTTTGCTCATTTACAGTGCTCGTATCAGAAACATTTCTCGTAGTCGGCCATGATGCTTTGTGGAGTTTTCTTGAAAGGTTACCACCTATATATGAAATACTCGGATCAGAAACACTTCTCATAGTAAGATAAGATGTTTTGTTTTATTTTCTTGAATGGTTCCCACCAATAAATCAAGTATCATACATGAAGCACTTAGAGTTATATTTTTTGCTTCTCCGTGGTGTTGTAGTGAATGGTTACCACCAGTAAATCAAGTACTCGAAGAAGACACATTTCTCGTAATAGGCTATGATGCTTTTGGAGTTTTCTTGAAAAATTACAGCCCATAAATGAAGTACTCTTATTAGAAACACTATACTTAGTACGAAAATATGTTTTTTGGTCTTTTCTTGAATGGTTACCTCACATAAATGAAGTACTCACACATGAAGCACTTAGATTTGTATTCTATTATTTTTCGTGGTATTTTGGTGAAATGTTAGCACCCTTAAACAATGTTTTCGAAGAAAAAACACTTCTTGTATTTGACCATGATGCTTTGTGGAGTTTTCTTGGAAGGTTACGACCCATAAATGAAATACTATGATCAGAAACACTTCTCATAGTAAGATAAGGTGCTTTCTGATGTTTTCATGACTCATAGATGATGTACTCAGACATAAAGCACTTAGATTGGTATACTATATTTTTTGTGATGTTATAATGAAAGGTTACCACTCGTAAATGAAGTACTCGAAGATAAAACACTTCTCGTAGTAGGTTATGATGCTTTGTGGAGTTTTCTAGAAAGGTTACCACCCATAAATGAAGTACTGGGATAAGAAACACATTATTTTGTAGGATTAGATGAATTGTGGTGTTTTCTTGTTTGATTACACCCCGAAATGAAGTACACAACCATGAAGCACATAGAGTGGTCTTCTTTGCTTCTTTGTGGTGTTGTAGAGAAAGCTTAGCACCCTTGAATGAAGTACTCGAAGAAGAAACACTTCTCGTAGTCGGCCACAATGCTTTGTGGAGTTTTCTTCAAAGGTTACCACCCAAAATGAAGTACTCTGATCAGAAACACTTTTCATAGTAGGATAATATGCTTTGTGTTGTTTTCTTCAATGATTACCACCAATAAATGAGGTATAAGACATTAAATACTTGGAGTGGTATTTCTATTCTTCTTTGTGGCATTTTAGTGAAAGGTTACCGCCTAAAATGATGTACTCGAAGAAGAAATATTTCTCGTAGTCGGCTATGATGCTTTGTGGAGTTTTCTTGAATGATTACCACCTAGAAATGAAATGCACAAACTTGAAGCATTTAGAGTGGTATTCTATACTTCTTTGCAGTGTTGTAATTAATGGTTACCACCCTTATATGGAGTGCCAGAAGAAGAAACACTTCTCGTAGTCAGCCAAGATGCTTTGTGGAGTTTTCCTAAAGGTTACCATCCATAAATGAAGTACTTAAATAAAAAACACATCTCGTAGCCGATAAGATGCTTTGTGGTGTTTTCTTGAATGATTACCACCAAGAAATGAAGTGCTCAGACATGAAGCACTTAGAGTTGTATTCTATTCTTCTTTGTGGTGTTTTAGTGAAAGGTTACCACCTTAAATGTACTCGAAGAAGAAATACTTCTCGTAGTCGGCCATGATGCTTTGTGGAGTTTTCTTGGAAGGTTACCACCCAAAATGAAATACTCTGATCAGAAACACTTCTCATAGTAAGATAAGAAGCTTTGTGTTGTTTTCATGAATATTTACCACCAACAAAAGAAGTATCAGACATGAAGCACTTATAGTGGTATTCTATTCTTCTTTGTGGTATTTTAGTGGGTTACCGCCTTAAATGAAGTACTCGAAGAAGAAATATTTCTCGTAGTCGGTCATGATGCTTTTTGGAGTTTTCATGAAAGTTTATCACCCATAAATGAAGTACTCTGATAAGAAACACTTCTCGTAGTACAATAAGATGCTTTCTGGTGTTTTCATGAATGGTTACCACCCATGGATGAAGTACCCAGACATGAAGCACTTAGAGTGGTATTATGTGTTTCTTCGTGGTGTTGTAGTGAAAGGTTACAACCCTTAAGTGAAGTACTCGGAGAAGAAATACTTCTCGTAGTAGGCTATGATACTTTGTGGAGTTTCTTGAAAGGTCACCACCCATAAATGAAGTACTCGGATAAAAAATGCTTCCCGTAGTAAGATAAGATGCTTTGTGGTGTTTTCTTGAACGATTACCAAATTACCACCTAGAAATGAAGTACACAAACATGAAGCACTTATAGTGGTATTCTATGCTTCTTTGCGTGTTGTAGTGAATGGTTACCACCCTTAAATAGAGTACTCGAAGAAGAAACACTTCTCGTAGTCGGTCAACATGCTTTGTGGTGTTTTCTTGAAAGATTACCATCCATAAATGAAGTACCCGGATCAGTAACACTTCTCATAGTATGATAAGATTCTTTGTTTTGTTTTCTTGAATGGTTCCCTCCAATACATAAAGTACCAGTCATGAAACACTTAGAGTGGTATTCTTTGCTTCTCTGTGGTGTTGTAGTGAAAGGTTATTGCCCTTAAATAAAGTACTCGAAGAAGAAACACTTCTAGTTTAAAAATACCCAAAAACAATTATTCAACAAATTCAAAAAAGCAAAAAACCAAAATTGCAACAATTAATTCGATATTTCTAGAAAATCACAAAATTCGAAACACGAGCAATGGAGTTGGCTCTGATACCACTTGTTGGACTTAATTATTTGGTGCAATTCATTTAGGGTATGATCCATTTATCATATTCCCTAAAATTACGACAAAACAATTGCAATTCGAATCGAACCTCCGTGCTACGTGTTCGGAATAAAATAAGCGAGTGCGGAAGCGGTACTTACCTTCCATCCCTACGGTCTCCCTTGTACGCTTGTCCTTTCAACGGAGCCCTCGGATGGAAGTGGAAGCATGACATGGTGCAATAGCAATCCAGTCCATGTTTATCCCGGTGCCTTTCCTTTCTCCAAATGTTACGAACGAAATAATCGAGTAATTCTTTTAATGGTGTAAGAATGAGGTTATGCACAACACATGTGCCCTATATCGATAACCGAGAATTTCTGTTCAACGAACAGTTTTGAATGGATGGAGACCCAGCGCTATTTATAGAGGCGTCAGTGTATCTTGGAAAGATGCAAAATTAATTATCAAATATTCATCAAATATTTGAAATTATATTCTCTCCAATTTTTTTTTTCCAAATTCTAATATTCACTACTGTAAATATTTTCATGAATTTGGTATGGTAGCTATAATATCCAATCAGAAAATATAATGGTAAATCTAAGCAGTCAAAATCTGCCTTGTAATAGGTCTCTTGCGGTCGCAATAGACTTGGCAAGAAATATGCCAAGTCTCTTGCGACCGTAATAGATCTTTTGAAAATTCAGAAGATTATTGTCAAATCTTCATATTCCATTGCGGTCGAAATAGACTTGCATTTGTGCTGTTTTGCTTGGGGTTTGATCCAATTTGAGTTGGGTTTAGCCCAAACAATATTTTTGATTTTACACTAACACATATATATAACATAATTAATCATAATTGGTCCATTAACAATTATAATTAATTTACTTAAGTTCTATATGCATTCATGCCCAAAATCTTAGTGAAATACGTATAATGCCATTGTATATCAGTTAATCACATTATTTGGCATATCCATATATTACTCCTTATAATATTAGGCGATAATATGTGACATGTAGTAATCATATAACACGTAGTCCGAACTTCATTTATTGGAATTGACGTCTCAATTCCAACACAAAGTGGTTATAGTTCCTTCTCCTTGTGAGATATCATTTAAATTAAGATTATTAGAGCTATTGTCAACACTAAAAGCATTATCAAGAGTATACCACATTTCTTATGCAAGATTAGCATCAACAAGTTTTTTCTTAATTGACTCTTCTACAAAATTTAACAAGAAATATGAAGCATAAGTGCATAACTATTATCTAATGTTCTAGTTGGAGAATCTTTAGTGGCATTAAAGGTCTCTTTGTCAAGTGTGTGTAAGAGATCATTGCCTCTTAGGTATTATTGCATTGCTTTCTTCCAATAATTAAAATCTACACCAATTTGCCCATGTTTTGGGGGGTTCAACCATACTTGTCTAAAGACTCATTTTAGTAAAACTTGCTAAGTATGAAACTTTTGCTCTAATACCAATTATTATTTCTAAAGGTGTATAAAAGATAGGATGTGGAAACGTTCTTTCGTAATAACAATTTTGACTTTTAGACCTTAATCACCTAGCAAATTTAAGTTCGGTGCAATTCAAGTAAACAATGCAAATATAATAAAGAATAAGAGAAAGAGAACAAGAGAACACGCGATGTCACGTTGTTTGGTCTACAAAACAAATTAGGCCTACTCCACGGGACCACCGGATCAAAAAACCTTCTGAAATAGATTTACTACATCATTGTGTTTTACAAAAAGGGAGCCTATCCAAAAGGCTCCAAAAGGGGAAACACCAAACTAGCAAAGTAACGGTCTTGGTTGATAACACAGCCCAAGACAATGATGTCTACTTGACAAGACAAGATAGATCGCCAAACAAAAGTAGAAACAAGAGTTACAACAAATTGACAATTAGACAATAGTCAACTATTCTAAACACTCTCTCAGGTGTGGATGCTTGAAGGAGTAGGCTTCAGTGCTTTTTGAGGTGCTCTAAATGTGCTTGTAAACTTGAGAATTGCTTTCTTAGTCTACTAGGACGCTAGTACCAAGTTTATATAGGCAGCACATCTCAAAGTCTTGAAATCTTGAATCAGGATTGCTTGTGTTATAGAAAATGGAAACTCATTATGGAATCCGTCATGATAGGTTTGCACCTTTCCAGAAATGCCCTTGTGTGCATCTTTGACTGACTTGTGACTAATGTCCTATTTCTTTAGGAACCCGTGTGACAGGTAAGGAACTCACTATAATAGGTTGACAACCCGTTGTGATGGATCTGGTTGCATTACGGAAACACATCCCTCTGCCAAATCCTCCTTCTGCACTGACTTCTAACCTCTTCTCCTTGGGTACTCGTTACGACGCCATTGGTACCCGTTGTGAGGGGTTGGGGACCCGTTATGATGGGTTTGCTTACGTTACAGTAACGAAAGCCTCTGTGAGGCTCTGTTATGTTTGCTTCTCATACCATCATGCTCATCTTGACTTGTACATGCTATTAGGAGCTTTTGTCATGCTTAATTGTACATGTTTAAACATGTAACTCATCAAAACTCAATTTTGCAAGGTTAGTACTGATTTGGTTTGCAAATTGCCTAAAGAAGAGTTTAAGTTAATAGGTACAACAATTGGTCCAAACAAATCCATATGTATTAGTTCTAAAGATCTATTGGTACAAATTTGATCTTTTAGTTTAAAACTAGACTTTGTAAGCTTGTCTTTCATACAAGCATCACAAACATGATCAATAGTAACTATGGCATGAGTACACCTCTTACCAATTTATTTCTAACAACCTTTTGAATGGAAGAAAAAGAGAAGTGTTCCAACCTTCTATGTCATAACCATGGGTCTAGATTCATTGCATCAAGACAAGTATCACCAATATCAAATTGGTTAATATGGAGATAATAGACATTTTTGGTTCTTTTATCGGTATAAACTAGCTCTTGGTTTTTACTATGATGTAGTGAACATTTATTGTCGCCAAACTTTACATAAAACCATATTCACAAAGTTTACTCACACTTAATAGGTTAAAGTTTTGATCATTCACTAGATACACATAATCAATATTTAAGTGGTCGTTACTGATTGACTCAATTCCAATAATCTTGATTTTTCTTTCATTACTTCCAAAGGTCACATATCCTCCATCATAGGGCTCAAGTATTTTGAAAAGAAGTTTGTTACTGGCCATGTGGTGTGAGCAGTCACTATCAATTAATCATGAGTAATCTTTGTACGATGTAACCAAGCACACTTATAATTTAAAAAATATTAATATTTTTATTAAAAAAATATTGTTGAGTTTTCTTTTATTTAGAGTGAGGAATTGAACAAGAAGTTTTTATATAGTAGATTTTAGAATCCATACATAGAGTTCCTTAAGTTTGTGCATCTTAAAAGAGCATTCAAAAGACAAGCGATCACAGTGGTCGCAATAGTTACAAGTAATTTTAGGATTGTTGGATATCAAGATTGCTTTATTTACACAATCAAAATATATTGTAGCAATTTTCTTATTTACCCAAGGTCTAATGTAGTTCTTTTGAAAAAAAAAATTGATGAGTGTGGTCATGATTAAGAGATACCTTCTTGTTATAAGTTTTTGAAATCACATTCTCATAGTGTTTTGACTTGAAGTTCTTGTTTTTAATTGTAGTATATATTTGTATGTTTTGTATTTATAAGTACATTTGTATCTTTTGACCCTAGCCTTAGTAAAAAAAAATTGTTTGCTTTTGGTTGACAATTTGTAACTTTCGTAGGTTGATTGTTGGAGACAAGTTGTTCTAAACATTTTGGCTCAACAAGACATAATATTACTCTAACAAGCTCACTTTCATCAAAAGTTTATTACTCAATTCATCCTTCTTGTCCAAACACATCTTAGTTTTGTCCCACAAAATACGTAATTCATATTCACTATAGGTGATTTGAGCATCATACAAAGGATTACTACTAACAATAATTGACTTACAATCTTTGTTACTTGATTTTAAAAATACCTCTTGTTGATTGCTAGAAGAAGTTGTTTGTACTCTTGTAAAGTCATTTTCTTCACTACTTGTGATGAGTTTTGCAAAAAATCTCAAATCTTCTTCTATTTTTGCCTTCTATTTTCCCTCAATCTTTTTCTTCATGTCATTATCTTCCTTTTTCTTGAGGTTTTACCAAGATTGTCCTAGCTACTTTATTATGCAAGACAACACGTGAACTAGAAGGGTTAATACTCTTATTCTCATCAAGTTATCTATAATTTTTTTCACATTTCATAAGCAAAATTTGCGTTCACGAGAATTTCTTCAATGGACACACATATGAAGTTTAATAGGAGATTTATAGTATAATTATTGTATTTTTTTTTTTATCAATTTTGGTGTTTTTGGTGGGACAAAAAGTACTTCGGTCAATTGTATATAGGTACTTATTGCTCTTTAGATAATTTTACATAGCTTTCTTTCAAATCTTAAAATCTACACCATTTACTCTTTAGAATTGGAGGCTCAATCAAGTTTTCCTCAAGACTTATGTTTACTAGCAAGAATTTCAACCAATTTTCCAAGATTGCTAAGATTGAAATTGTGGCTCTGATACAACTTGTTAGAAACTAACGGGATCTTAGGTATAACTTAAGTTTAATACAGAAACATGTATAATTCTACAAGATCTTAAGCCACTTTGCAATCACAGTTCACAATTCAATTCGAGTCAAAGATATCACAAGAAAATTCAAGAAGTAGAGAGAGAGATAGAGAGAGCTACATATAGAAACAAGTTGACACGATATAACGTGGCTCGACAATCTTTGCATACTCCACAGGACCCCCGATTTCACACCGAGCCGAAATAAACAACATTATATCAAAGTTTGTACAACAAGGCTTATCCAAAAAGCCTTAAACCCCTTACAATTGACAACACAACTTGCAAGGTATAACAAAACAAAAAAGTTCCTTCACGGAACAAAGGATCCAAACCTTAGATCAAACAAACACTTTCAATTACAACACAACTTGCAGGGTATCACAAAAGATGATTAGACAATAATTATCCTAAACTTTGTTTAGCTCTAACATTGACTGAGGTATCGATGCTTGTAGGAGAAGGTTTCTTTGCTCTGTAAGTTCTCTTTATCCTTCTAAACTTAGGGGATGCTTTCTTTTTTTTTTTTTTTGAAACATCGGGTCTCTTTATATAGTTATTGGGCTTCCAAAGCTCTATTTAGCGCCAAATCAATACCTTAAATGAAGTACTCAAAGAAGAAATAATTCTTGTATTATGCTATGATACTTTTTGGAGTTTTCTTGAAAGGTTAGCACCCATAAATGAAGTACTCGTATCAGAAACATTTCACATAGTAAGTTCCCTGATGGCCTTTGGTGCAAAGATACTTGATGCATCCAAGGTCATTCCACCCAAAGCATTCAATGCATCAAGTCTCACCAATAGAGAGATTTAATTTCCTGGCGAAAAACCTAACAGGAGATCCTATATTTGTATCGTTATAAATCTTTTGTTTCTAAGAAAGCAAATGCATCTTTTTGAGTTATGTTCTTATTTGAAATACATAGAAATCTGCTATCCAATTCCTTCCATCTAGAAGTGTCAACTTTATTGCGAGCATATATCCTTATAGCTATTCACTCGGAGGCTCCTTAACCACTATTAGAAGGTCTACTTGTAATAAAGCTAACACTTTGAAGGGAAGGAAGGATCTTAATTGAACAAAAGCATACACCTATGAAGAGAATATGCCATCTTTTAGTTTTTTCTAGTTATGTGTTTATTTCTATTTTGTTTCTTTTTTCCTTTGTTGTGATCATTATTGTAATGAGACATGTTATATGTAATATATATATATATATATATATATATATATATATATATATATATATATATAGAGTTATGCTAAAATACTTTATAAAGCACCAATATTCATATACTTTAGGCTTATATATCAAGATACAAGGTGCAAAGGATCGATCAAGACCGTTCAAAATGCTTTCCATCCTAACATAAATTTGTAGACCAAATTTTACATTTTTTGAATTTTTTTACTATTTTATCGGATGGGTGTAAATTTGGTTAAATTGGAGATCGATAAATCGTTAGATTAATGAATTTTTCACCTATTCGATAAAATAGTAAAAAAAGTCCAGAAAATATAAAACTTGGTCTCCAAATAGATGTTTGTATGGAGAACATTTTCAACGGTCTTGATCGGCCCTTTGCACCTTGTATCTTGAGATATGAGTCTAAAGTATATGAATGTTGATGCTTTATAAAGTATTTTAGCACAACTCTCTCTCTCTCTCTCTCTATATATATATATATATTGTGTTATCTATTTTTTG
Source organism: Eleocharis quinqueflora (assembly GCA_964058865.1). NCBI lineage: Eukaryota > Viridiplantae > Streptophyta > Magnoliopsida > Poales > Cyperaceae > Eleocharis > Eleocharis quinqueflora. The sequence continues at coordinate 53,135 of CAXKVX010001955.1, read as the reverse complement.
TAATTTGGAGTATGTCTATGACAGTTTAAAATATTGACTAGCAAAACTAGGGCTAGCCGCCATTTATAAAATCTTTTTAAAATATAGATTCATAAGGCAACATTTATTTATGCAACAATTGTTACCTTAGAGTTCTATGCCAGCAATTATTTAATTATAATCGTTGGCTTATTTCCAACAATAAATTACTTTTTTCCTTCGACAACACCATATGCCAACGATTGTTTATATGATTCATCAACTCCTTAGACAGCAACAATTGCATAACCGTTGAGCAAGATGATTTTTAACCGTTTACATATTTTTTGTGTGGTTGTGTTAATTGGCCAGTAGTTAACATCACGCATTACAAAACTGCAATAGTAACATGATAATTTTACATGCATGAGTAACTTAAGTGCAATTTACAAAAATTCACATTATTGTTTTATTTATAATTTGTATACTTTTATGAACAATATTGTGATTATAATAATAACAATTTCAAATTATAACAAATTATTATAATACTATTCAAAAAGTACAAATTATAAATAAACTTGAATTAACCCCCATATTTTAGGGAATAAAATATTACAGGGCCCTCATTTTATAAAAATAAACTATTGTATAACACAATTAATAATTGTATTTTAGCCTAGTTATGATGTGGAAATCATTTTTTCTTTTCTTATATACTTTGGTAGCATTTTGACTTCTGCCAAAAAAATGGAAGTAGTTGAATATAATCTAGGTTTTAAAAAATAATTAATAATTGTATTATTAATCTTATTGGAAATTTTCTGTTTTAGTCTATGTTATCCCGCTCCAAAAATCCCCATTATAATACGGTTGGCTAAAATGTTGTTGGTAGGGACGGATTAAGGATTTTCGTCAGTGAGGGTAAGATCTATCTTTTTTTCAGAGAGAGACAAATGATGTACATTTTTATTATTTTGCAAAAAAAATTAACAAAGCGTACAAAATACACAAGTTTATTTTGCAAAAAAAAATTCCAGGAGAATGCGATTGCCACCCCGGCCTCATATAGCTCCGCCCCTGGTTGTTGGTATTATCTTACATCGATAATTATAGGTAGAGGTGGCAGCACCCGACCCGACCTGAGAAACCCGCCCGACCCGGCCCGACCCGATATTTTAATAAAGTCAAACTACTCGAACCTCATCCGACCCGACTCGAAATGATCTATAACCCAAGACGAAGCGACACATGAGCAACCTGAGCCCAACCTGACCCGACACAAGACGACCCGTAACCCAAGATGGCACGACACATGAGGACCCAAGCCCGATCCGATCCGACCCGAGACGACCCATAACCCAACATGGAGCGACACATAAGGATCCGAACCCGGCCCGACCCGACCCGACTTGACCTGATACAACCTGTAAATTGATCTAATCATATCTTGCCCATATTATAATCTAATTTTACTAACAAATTAACATCAGAGAAAGTCAAGATTTACTAACACAATTTAATAACGCGACCCGATCTTGTTCGATTGAACTTAAAACTCAAAATAATATTTGAAAGTTGTCGGTGCAACCCGACCCGAACCCGACCCGATCTCGCTCGACCCGATCCAAGACCCGAAAGTTGTCGATGCAGCCCGACCTGAAACCCGACCCGATCTCGCCCGACCTGAAACCCGACCTGGTCTCGCCCGACCCAACTCGACCCCCGAAAAAGACCGACGCGACGCGATCCGAAACCCGACCTGACCTCTCCCGACCCGACCCATGACCCGAAAGTCGTCGATCCGAAATCCGACCCGATCCCAACCCGACTATGTAGACAGTCAAACTAATCCGATCCGACCCGAACCCAACCCGCCCGACCGACCAGACTTGACACCTCTAATTACAGGTATACTTAAGAGAAGATATTATATACAGAAGGAGACAGACATCGGATACCGGATACGTATCGCCGCCCTTGCTATCTTTCTTTATTGGGAAAGACTCCAGTAAATATATAGACAAAGTTTTTTTTTTTTTTTTTAATTAGAGTAGCCTCAAGATGAGGCCCCGGCTTTCATTAAACAAAATAGAAGCAATTACAAAAATGTTTCTAAGCACATGATCATGTGCTGTATGATAAAAGCAAAAATTGAAAAGAGCTAAAACATTCTAGAAATTTAAAAAACTGAGACTCCCCTATTTGGTATGCTGAACCCAATTAACATAACCAAACTTTTACTTATTAACTCCCAACAGCTCTATAGCAACTAGAACTGAAAAACACCAAAAGACATTATGTGAATGTATACTGATACCTAGTCAATCACCCAATAAATCTTCATCTTCACTAACCACTTGCTCTTGATCATCTTGAGTCACTTGGGTAATAATGTCACTAACTCCACCTTGAATATTAGCTAAATTTCTCATATCTTGGAACTTTTGTGCCCATTTGAAAGAGGCACCTGTCCAAAACTTAAACAAATTAAATGCATTCCAATATATGAAGTCAGGGTTTTTAATCTTTGATTGTTGAAATATAATAGAATTCCTCTCTGTCCATACCACCCAAATAAACACAGCTAAAAGCATGCCCCAATACTTCCTTTCAAGTGAATTCATTTTTAAGATTGATAACCATAATTCATGTAGAGATTCGAAGTTAAAATAACTTGGACTCATACAACAGTTTGCTATGTTAGACCAAAACAATTTACAGAAACCACATTTTAAAAATAAGTGATCCACAGATTCGTATTCATTACAGAACACACATTTACCATCAGTATTACATCCTCTAATTAATAAATTGTCTCTAGTCAGTATTTTATTATTTAGACTTAACCATAAAAATAATTTATATTTTAAGGGAATTTTAAGTAACCAAACCGAATGAGATAAATTGACCCTTATACCTCCAAAATTTAGAAAATAGTAACAAGATTTAACTGAATAATAACCATATGGTTCCAAGGACCATCTGGATGTATCTGGCACTTGAGTTAGGTTTATATTTTGTAAAATAATAAGCAAATTGTTTTTTTGAATTCTCATGTCTTTGGATACACCCCTTGTCAAATGCAATTTAAAATTACCATTATTATGAACCTGTGCTATACTAAATATATCATTGTGTACTTTTTGATATACTAATGGAAATTGCAATTTTAATGGTAAATTCTGGTACCAAATATCATTCCAAAAGTTTGTATTTAGACCATCTCCAACTATTTTAACATTATTTATTTGAATGAATTTATATGTGTTACTAACTCCTTTACAGAATGGAGATGCAGCTACAGTAAATTTTCCATATTTGATTTGAATTATGACTTTCCAAAGACCAGAATGAGGTCCATATGTGTATAACCATGCCCATTTAGCAATTAGGGTAGTGTTCATATTTTCTAAATTAATTATACCCCATCCACCTTGGTCTTTACTTCTACAAATTCTTTTCCAATTAACTAAATGTACTTTCTTTTTTTTAGCATCTACTCCAGACCATAAAAAAAATTTCCTAACTTTATCTAGCTCTTTAACCACCCATTTAGGAATTTTAAAAATTGAGATATAATATGTAGATAAGGAAGATAATACTGAGTTAACTAGAATCAGTCTCCCTGCCAAAGACAGAAGCTTGCCTTTCCTTATTGGTAGTTTTCTTTTAAATTTATCAATGAGTTTGAGCCAATCACTCTTGGAAGGTCTTTTCCAGTGCAATGAAAGACCTAAATATTTAATTAGAAGTGTATCTAATTTACATTTTAACATTGAGGCATAAAAATTAGCTGTGTTCCTGCAGATTTAAAGGAATTATTGCAGTTTTCTCATAATTAATTTTAAAACCAGTTAGGCCTTCAAATCCTATAAGTGTCCACTTAATCTTTTCAACCATATTAATTTCTGCTTTAATAAATAAAAGTGTGTCATCAGCGTATTGTAAATTAATAATTTTTCTGTTATTAACATATGGTCCTAAACCTTCATAATATTTCTTATCTATACCCCTTTGCAAAGTTTCTAGTACAATTTCACACCTTATTCTGTCTCACTACTACATGTTGTGCTTTACTCCCGTGCTGTACCTTTCTCACCATGTCTGTTACTCCTTTTAATTATCACCCCATCAACGCTCCATATTTCATCACACCTCGTGAAACGAAGCCTTCCGTTCTGACCAAAAGCTGAAGTTCAAAGATTAGAAAAAGGGTGGTCAAAGCTTACTCGATCGCAAGTTAGTTTATTTTTTTGTTTATGATGGGGATTGCGTGTGCTTGTAGAAGTAGAATAGAAATATAGAATGAGGTTAAAGTGGGACGTTGTGCGTTGCATATGCCGCCTAAACACACCAACATGCATGCATCATCCCATGTTTCCCCGCTAGCCATGAATTCGCATCTGTTTTCATGATTTCTAGGAGATGCAATCTAAATCGTTTTCCCAGCTAAATCTTACATGAATCCCAAAGGACCCTTTTCAAGAGGCCATTCTATTCCGCAAGCATTTTTTTTTGAAGAAAAAATGAGATCAAGTCCTCAAATTTTATAACATGATCACAAATTGGGATCAAAGGTTTATATTTGCGGAAAATTTACAAGGTGTAATAATAAAAAAAAGAGAAAGATAAAAGAAAATAAAATGAGTAGAATCAAAATCAAATAATGCAACTAAGTGATCATCAGTGTTAAGTATGTGTTGTTGGGTCACGAACGGTTCAAACTAGTTAATTAGCTTAAGCGGCGGAAATACCGTAAAACAAAAATTTTACTTTTAACTTAAGTCAAGAATTAAACGAGGTATGTCACATAAACTATCAAGGGTGTCCACCTTCCGTTTATCTTTGCAACAAAACACGATTTAATCCTTTTACATATTTACTCCATAATTGATTTCTAAAACTCAAGGCAACAAAATTCAATAATACTCAAGACAACAAAATGACAATTTATTAATCACTCAATTCATGAACAAAGCATTATGATAATTTATCGTATTATTGACTTCTAGATTATTGCAAACTAACAATCTCCCATTTAAGCTAGAAGCCAATCATCGTAGGCTCTAGTTACTCGAATCTCTAAATTTTCAAAAAATCTCATAGATTTAAAGAAAACCTCACAACCAATCTCCTATGTGTCTCAAACCCAAAGAAGTTGTGTGCAACTGGTGCTTGGCTTGAGGAAGAGGTTTCCTGAGTGGATCAGTTGTGTTGAGGAAGAGGTTTCCTGATTGGATCAACTCTACATATCTTTACATCACCTTTATTTACGATTTCTCGTATCAGGTGATAACGTCGTAGAACATGCTTGGATCTCGAGTGCGATCTCGGTTCCTTCGCATGAGCAATAGCTCCATTATTGTCGCAATAGAGGTCCACAGGTCCTTGAACACTGGGAACCACTCCAAATTCGCTAAGAAACTTCTTGATCCATAACCCTTCTTTTGCTGCTTCGGATGCGGCTATGTACTCAGCTTCGGTGGTTAAGTCTATTATAGTCTCTTGCTTTGAGCTCTTCCAGCTCACAGCCCCTCTGTTGAGTATGAACACGTATCCGGACTGTGATCTCGAATCATCTCGATCAGTTTGGAAACATGCATCAGTGTAACCATTTATTACGAGCTCGGAGTCACCACCATAGACGAAAAACAAATCCTTAGTTCTTCTTAAGTACTTAAGGATATTTTTTGCAGCATTCTAGTGCTTCATGCCTGAATTAGCCTGATATCTACTCGTCATACTTAAAGCCTACGAGACATCAGGGCGAGTGCATAACATGGAGTACATGATAGAGCCTATAGCCTAAGCGTATCTCACTCTACTCATTATGCTTCGCTCATCAGTTGTCGAAGGACACTGAGTTTTTCTAATGATTCAATGGCAGGAATCATTTCTTAGAATCATGCATGCTAATCCTATTTAGCAATTTGTCAATGTACGTGCTTTGACTTAATCCTATAAGTCTTTTCGATCTATCACGATAGATCTTTATGCCTAGTATATAGATAGCCTCGCCTAAATCCTTCATCGAGAAAACTTTTTTTAATGAAGACTTAGCTTGTTGCAACATAGGAATATCATTTCCCATTAAGAGTATGTCATCTACATATAAGATTAAAAAAGCGATGGCACTCCCACTAGTCTTCCTGTATACACATGGTTCTTCTTCGCATCTAACAAAGTCAAACTTTTTGACTTTTTCGTCAAACCGAAGATTCCAACTCCGTGATGCTGGCTTCAATCCATAAATAGATTTAAGAAGCTTGCATACCTTCTCATCATTCTTTGGATCCTCAAAACCCTCATGTTGTGTCATGTACACATTCTCTTCTAAATTTCCATTTAAGAAGGCAGTTTTCACATCCATTTGCCATATTTCATAATCATGAAATGCAGCAATTTCTAGGAGTATCCTAATTGATTTAAACATAGCTACAGGCGAAAAAGTTTCATCATAATTAACTCCTTGACCACCAAAGGTTCGTTATATCTTACAAAACCCTTGACCACCAAGTAGAGTATCCTCACTCTACTTGGTTCGTTATGTCTTACATAACCCTTGACCACCAAAGATAAAAAGCGATGCCTACTGAGTAGAGAACCGTCAACTGATGAACAATAGTGTGAGAAGGATAGAGTAAAAAGAACATATTACTTAATTAATGTGAGAAGGATCTACCTCCAGTTTATCTTTGGCATCAGAACCTCTTTCACATGCTTAACGGTGCAAGCTTCACTAAAAAGGTATGTCAGATAAACGACCGAGGGTATCCACCTCCAGTTTATCTTTGACATCAAAACCTCTTTCATAAGCTTACGTTTGTTTTTATGCTTAACGGTGCAAGCTTCACTAAAAAGGTATGTCAGATAAACCTCTTTCATATGCTTACATTTGTTAAGCTGCTTAACGGTGCAAACTTCACTAAAAAGACATGTCAGATAAACGACTGAGGGTATCCACCTCCAGTTTATCTTTGGCATCAAAACCTCTTTCATAAGCTTACATTTGTTAAGTAGTCGGTTCTTTAAACTAACTGTAAGACACTCTTACGGATACGTGAAAGCCGTCTGCTAGAAAGATTACCGTGAGTTCCTTCACAAATCTATCTTTGACATCACGCTCTTTCACGTTTTCTTGAAAGTGATAAATCTTATTTATACAGTTCGTATCATTTCAGTAAATCTCAATTTACGTATATACTTGGTCTGGTATATCATTTATCAATTACTAATTCTTTATTTCGCAGCAATGCTCAGTTCGCATTTATACCGTTTAAAAGCACATAAACAATTTATATGGTTTTGCAAACAGATATTCTTTCTGGTCCATAAAGCAATTAGTAATGTGACAAAGTTCTCATTTGGGCCTGATGTCGTATTATGGAAAGGGGATCTCAGGAAAGATCAGGATCACAATGGGCCACTTTAAATCTTTTCTTTCCTAGACAGAACCTTCTTTCTCATCGTATGCGCAACAGCTCTTACTTTGAGTACTTCATTGCTTCATCACACTCCTCAATTTACTTTACTTATCCGAAGGTTTTCGAAATGCGAAAGAGTTACATTTTGCCATTTCAAAAACATATGAGTAATTTGGTAACGTGACAAAGTCCCCGTTTGGGCCTGCTGATCAAGATACGTAAAAGAGATCAGTCGAAAGAGTTCTAAGACACCTTTCTTGACATAATCTTTATCTCTTACGGGTGGAGATTAACAGCTCTTACTTTGGGTACTCTAGTGCTTCATAACATTCTTAAATATACTCAAACGCGGTTGAAAGTGTTTTAAAACGAAAACTTAAAGAAAGCATATAGAAAGCTTAAATCTCATTTAACTTTCTCAGTCGGTAAAACCGAACCAAGGAAATCTCATTTCATATCGGTTATGGACTTAAGCTGCAAATCTAAGAATTAAACCGATGTGCGGTATATGCACCTAATTTGCATAAGTTATAACTTTTACAAAATCAATTAGCGGGAGAGCCATATGCTCTGATACCACTGTTGGGTTACGAATAGTTCAAAACCCGTCAATTGGCCTAAGCAGCGGAAAGACCATAAAATAAAAATTTTACGTCTAACTTAAGTCAGGGATTTAACGAGGTATGTCAGATAAACCACGAAGGGTGTCCACCTCCCGTTTATCTCAAAAATCAAAACCCTATTTAATCCCTATACAGATCTACTCCTTAACTGAATTCTAAAACTTTAATCTACTTACAAATTAAATAGATTAATATAACATTAATACCTTAATCCAAATTCGAATTTGACCGCAGAAGACTCGGAAGGCCGAATCAGAGACGCTCTTCTCCTCGGAGTATCAGACGTCTGATACCTCTATCGGATGTCCACTTGGACGACCAGAGATCGGCTTACTTTTTCTGCCAGAAATATCGAAAACCGCTATATCCCAAAAAATACTATTCAACGAAATACGGACTAAATAAAATATCTTCGTGACTCGCAGTTATCCAAATATGGAATACCGCTTCTTTCACAAAAATACTATTTTTCGAATCTCGTAAACAACCGTATACGAAAAAGAGAGAAAGTATATTTATCGATATGATGTTGAGTTAATAGATACGTATTTATAGCAAAATGAGGAGGTGGTCATTTTACCAAAAAACCCTTGGAAAAAATGAAATTACACAAATACCCTCATGAAGTCGCCATGGGGGATATTTCCAAAATTGTGAAATGACACCTTTTCCCCTTGCCGGCCTCTTGAAATATTTATTTTTTTATTTTTTATTTTTATTTATTTATTTTTAATTAATATTTTAATTATTTTTTTATTTCTATCAAGGGGCCCTGTGATACTGTAACTCGTATGGAAGTACAAGGGACAATAATACTTTTGGTAAACCATCACTACCTCAACCAAGTTATGTATACCGAAAAGCTATCATTATGACTGCATTTTACTGACAACGTTAGTAAACAATCACAAATACACATCTCTTAGTAGGAAGATGAATAACTCATACTTTAGAAATTAACACTGAATGAATACGTTTATAAATCCAACCGTTGTTTTTATTTGTCATCTTATATGACATATATAATTTAATCATATCATATAAATTAATTATAACCATCTTAATATTAATTATAACCAATTATAATTAATCAGTAAGATTCTCTGATTAGCTCCTATATGATGTGACCCAATAGGATATGTGTTATGTTGGTAAATAGAATTAAAATCATTTTAACTTTTATAATCATAGGAGACATCTGACATCTGCACTATGACCATCCAATTACACAGATGCTGTTGTATGAAACAATACCACGATTCACTTAAACTATTTTAGTAGTGTTAATTCTTTTGTCTCACAGTGTCAGATTAGTTTCAAGGTAGGTGTGTGTCATCCTTGCAAACTTAATCTTTTCTCGATCTTAAGTAGATGTATCAAATATAATTACTCTTGTAATTATACTGCATGCAGATAATCCTACTCTATCAAGGGACCCAGTGATACTGTAACTCGTATATAGATACAAGAGACAAAAATACTTTTGGTAAACCATCACTACCTCAGCTAAGCTATCTATACCGAAAAGCTATCGTTATGACTACGTTTTACCGACATCGTTAGATAACAATCACACATACACATCTCTTATTAGGAAAGATGAATATCTCATACTTTAGAACTTAACACTAAATAAAAACATTAATGACACATATATAATTCTATTTAATGTTTCATTCGAGGTCTGTCAAATACCATGTTCCTAGAACATGTATTTATGTGATTAAAACGACATCTCATGTCTATGGACTGTAAAACTTAACCATCTTTTAATCCACATTCTAACCTTGTAACGGTAAATTTGTGTTCTTGCTAATTACCTTGGTTAGAGACTTTTAAGAGTATATATCATCTATATTATGAAGTTTCACAATTCCAGTTATTGACTCTAGTCACATAAATGAATGATCCATAAATTCAATAATACTCAAGGTAACAAAATGACAATTTATTAATCACTCAATTCATGAACAAAGCTTTATGATAATTTATCGTATTATTGACTTCTAGATTATTACAAATTAACATGTGTCACAATAGAATTCCTCTGTCTATAGTGCTATTGTGCCGTTGCAGCTTGGTGAACTTGATACCAGTATGTCTTATTCTACTTTTTTTTGGAAAAGAGAATTTTAACGGTTGTTCTTGCCATGCATCATGCCAGAATTGCATCTTCCTTTCATTCCCCAGTTCAAATTTAACTGAGCAATCAAACACGAGTGTTATTTTCCCCATATCCTTCCAAAATGGCGAGGCACGCAGATTGTGCCATGGTTTTTAGCTTTGCATCGTCATTGGCGTTACTTCCTTCCACCATGCGTTATCATCGTGTTGCCATTGCCAGCACCACTTGAGCAGCAAGGAATGGTTTGCTATTTCAATATTTCGTATGTCCAGCCCCCCAATTCCTTAGTTTGAGTGGCCAGTGTCCAACTCACCATATATAGCCCAGGGCGTCAATCTTGAGAGGTCTTGGAACCTTGCCACATGAAATCTCTGCGTATCTGATCTAGCTTTTTAACTACCCATTTTGGCAATTTAAAGACTGCCATAAAATACTGGGGCAAAGAAGTGAGTACTGCATTTACCAAGACTACTCTTCCTCCTATTGAAAGGAGAGAACTTTCCACCCTACTAGTTTTTTTTGCATTTATCAAGACTATTCCACATGCATTGAATCGGAATTTAACGGTACACGTACGTATGATATAATTTCAATCTTTAACTCGTCCAAATTGAGAGGAATTGTTGATGAGTTGACGCGATATCTGAAGATTCGAAACTCAGTCCGATCTGACTCAAAATTTAGCCCGACATGATCTGACCTCCAAGATAGAATGACACACGATGACCTGAATTCGATTCAGTCGGGTCATAAATGATTCAAAATCCGAACGGACGAAATACTTAATGATCCAACATCTAGCTCGACCTAACATTGAATGACTACAAACCAACATAATATCCAAACCTATCAGAAACTAGAAAACAATCAACCCTAAATGACTCAAAATTTGAAATACGATGATGCAGGACAACCCAAGTTCAAACTCGATCTCCCGTGATAACTAAAAAAGGAAATATTGATGATTCAAAATTCGATGACACTAACGTTGGATAATCCAGACCTGATTCGATGTTGCTCCGATGAATCCGTAACTTACTATAATATGAAGTCAAACTAACTCGACCAATCCAGAATCGATTCTAACCCAAAAACCAACCCATTTTCCTCTAAAAAAATTGATAGGTGTCATGTGAATTTTTCTTGGTAACATTGTTTCACTGTTGTCATTTTTATCTTTGATAAATTAATAAAATTTGAAAATTGTATTATGAAAAGAATGCATTTTTTGAAATTAAGAGTAATCTCACTTATATTTCAATTATTTTTTAGGAAATTAAAAAAAGTGAGGAAATATTTCAATTAAAATTTGAGTCATCTCAATCACAATAATACTTCATACGAAAAATTGGAGGTGAATAATATTTGCCTAAAATCCTTTATTTAAATAGGATACGGCAGGGGACGAAACCAAAACACCAAGTTAGGAAGAGTCAGTTTGCATGTATAAGACTAATTTTAATGTTATAAGAATGTCAAATTTCAATTTTGATCAAATTTTACAAACTTATAATAAAAGAATTTCAATTTTAATCAAAATTTTAACTAAAATGCTACCATGTAATCAAATTTAATTAGAAACTTAAATAAGGGATTTATTTTTTGGACCAAAGAGGGGTCAGGGACCACCCTGGCCCCATTGATGGCTCTGCCCTATGATATGGGTCAGGTGGAGCTATTTTCGCATTTGTATCTATTTGAAATTGGTCTTTACATTTATCCTATTCTTATTTGTTAAAATTTGGTTTACATGTACCCTACCTTTACTCATTAAAATTAGAGGATAACAAACGGGTAACTGATAAAAAAAGATAATATAATTTGAATAAACATTTTTTTTTATTTTTATAAATAAACTACAAAACTTATTTATTTAATACACTCTGTCTACATAAATATAAAAATGTAAAATAAATATAAATATACATTCCAACTCAAATCATTTTATCAAACAAATCAGATTAAGATGCAAATATTTCATCTCTTAACTAATTTTTTTATTAATATTTTTTATAATTTATTTTATAGGGTAACGATAACAAAATACTCTTTACCCTCACCCTTGTCTATTTAATATGAAAAATAAATCTTACTCATACCTATATATATCTGATTATCTAACGAAAACAATTAAACATACTCGTCTTATAAAATACGATATTAATAAATTAAACGGGTAAAAATGTTTAGTTGAAAGTCGTACCCATCTAATTATGATGCAAGTCTAGATCCTGCATGCATGTATTGGAACATAATTATTGCAATTTCGAGCACTTCAAGATGCATGCTTGCTGCGTACGTAGTTGGCCTCACACAACACGTGACGCAGAAAAGCATATAGAAACAACGAGGATTTAGTTATACCAATCGTTCGATGATCAATATAATCTAATAAAGCAGCTGCTATCAAATCTAAATTTCAAGTATAGCTGTCAGTGAATATTTTTTATCTAATAATATAACCCGAAAACTATAGGATTCATGACACTATGACAGGAATGACCTGTAATAGCGGTCTTGTAAGGTATATTACAGCGGACAGGAGGCCGGTGTAATAGGGGGGCTGCTATAGGTACAAAGAATCCGCTATAACAGATTCGAGCTATTATAGCGAACATTCATACGAAGCCGCTATAATAGAAGCTACTATAGCGGATAAAAGGAAGCGGCCGCTATAATAGATTTAATCTGTTATAGCGGCTTTTAACTAAAGGCCGCTATAACAGATGATCTGTTATAGCGGCCCTCAACTAAAACCCGTTGTAACAGTGTGAAAATTATATTAAAATATTCTTAGGTATTATAGCGGCTTTTCCGTTATGTCCGCTGTTAAGTTTATATTTTTTTTTAAATGCAGCCGGTTTTCTGTGGCTAGCCCCCAATTGCTAGCCATACAAATTGTACCAATACAAATGTATATCAATGAGTTTATAATTTAGATAATACACAATTAATTTCACACAATACACAAATAAGCATATCAATATATATCAACATATATAAGTAAACTAAAATCTCACATATATATCGTAAAAATGTCACATACAAATGTCACATACAAACATCACATAAATACAACAAAATATCAATACAAACATCAAATAAAACATCTAAGGTGTACAAAACTCACAAGTAATAACTCATATAATCGCAAAGTATTTCTTTTACCTTGTTGATCTCGCTATCGGACACTGACAAAGGATATGGCTCGAGCTCCTAAAAAACACATTAAAATAAAATTCAATCATTATTACTTTTGCATATGCATACATATAAATACAAATATGTACATAATCATTAGAGAATAAATTGCGCACATTTAACTTCAGCGAGCTCAAACTCGAGACATCGTTGTAACGCGTCGCAAAGTAAAACATCGCCCGCATGACATAATATCCACAAATCCAGCCATTGGGCTGCGGAGGACTCTACAAATTTAAGAAATAAACAAATTGAATATGTAAGTGATGAAATTTACTAAACCCGATAACTTTAGTAATTAACCTTAAACAATGAATCTCCTACAACTCTAAATCCTAAATTGGAAACCCTAAATCTAACATACTTACATCGTAATTCCTAAACTTTACATTTCGAAGGAAATAAGCTCCAATTTGAGATAAAATATAGAATACTTACCTTTACCACTCTGATCTCGAATTTTGTACTTTTGCTTGAACCTTTTGATTGATAAATTGCCGCAACGACCTGTACAAGTATATACAAGTCCAAATAAATATATTGAATAATTAAAATAAGATTGTTAAAAATGATAGCAAAGGAAACTTACGCATTCAATGCCTTAATAATTTCGAGCATGTTTCCCGTTTTGTTTTGCGAATCAATCTCATAAATCGTTGTTGATGAGATTTGCAAAACTAAGAGATACCAGTGATTGCTGCAATTCACATTTAACAGAATTAAGTATGAATTCATATGAAGTGACTGAATTATCAAAAATTAATTATGCTAACCGTTCGATATATGGCAAAAATATCATGGATTTTGGGTCCTCAGTTGTAATGAAGAAGTTCGTAATGTAATTGACTGTGGTGGCATAGTTCTCAATTACACTTGTTCCCGAACACGAGGCGGGATCGAGAAAAATAAACTTCGAGGCCAACCCAAATTTCCAAAGATAATGTGAAAGAGACATGTGTTTATAAATACAGATTGGAATTATATATATATGTACTAAGTATTAATTATAATGTAATTGCATATAAATTAAATTGAAAGATTCTTACTTGCACCATATCTGAAGAATCGAGACACTTAACCATTGACCCGACTTGAGAATATCCATTATCTCACTATGTGCCACCAATTGCACATCATCTATGCGGAACAACTGTTTGTCGCCAATTGTGAAGATAACTTGGTCCACCAGTTGCGACATCACCTATTAAACATGATCTTGTGAATTGCAACAATATCGAATTTTTTATTTATTTTACAAGAAATAAGTCAAATTCATACCGTATTGTAAAGCTTTAAGCTAGTTGGGTCAAGAAACTTCAATAATTCAACGGGAAGAAGGTGAGGCCTCTGATAAATGCTCGTGCTTGAACATGGTGCCTTCTCTCTTTCCATCTCAGGTGCTCGAGCCTGCGCTAAATCATGTGAGTACAACAATCAAATTAAATGCATAATAAATTAGAATTTAGTGGATTCATTATACCTGCTGCTGAGGACACAGCTCCACAAAATATAAAGGCCAACATACAGGATAAGTGACTAGGTCACCGACGTCATACAAATCGTCGGTTGGATAAGGCACTTTCACTCGTTCTTGACCTACAATAAGTAACTATTTTAGTTCATTCATTAGCAAAAATATTAAGACATTATATATGTTACTTTAATTCATTACCTGTAACGACCGCATCTATCGTCACCCTAACTGTATCAGGAGGAATAGGGGCATTGTGAATGGTTGAAGCATTCTGGTCATATGGCAGTATTGTCCCATGTGCCACCATCGTCCTACATGCATCTGCCGGATCATACAAGTTGCACGGTGTGGCGACCTAAAGCAACATTATAAGAATTAGTCAAATACTACGCAAACAATAAGATATAATAATAAACATCGTGAAAAGAAGTAACATGTATGTCCTCGGCTCTCCAACAAGAATAGCTAGGCTGCGTCGGCTGCGGGGGAGGCATATTAGGCTGGTGGGGAGGCATATTGGCCTGTTGGGAAGCAAACTGCAACATCGCACTCATGTTATTTGATCTGAGCATGTACTCCTGCATACTCAAGAACTGAGACTGCAGTTGTTCATGCTCCTCTCTGGAGACGCATCTCTCATGCGTACTTCTCCTCCTTGGCCATTTTCCGTACACATCTTTGAGCCCAACCGTATTAGGGTAGCCTCGCACCCTACCTCCATGCTCCTGAGTTCCGAGAGCGGCGTGAGTACGTCGTGATGTCGATGCTCTCGGAACGCCCCTTGGGAGGCTTCTGTGGATTTTGCTACCTAAAAATAATTAAAATAAGAATAAGAATAGTATAAAATAATGAGTTTATAATTTAGATAGTATAATAAATTGAGAAAAGTGAAAGAAGAATATAGTACCACTCGCTTAGCGACCTCTCTCGTCGCATCATTGACAATGACATATTCACCTTCCTTAACCCGTCTGGCATGAGATCGAAGGAATGCCAGACTTCTATCACCGATTGAGGGGCTGATCAGTTCCGACTCCTCTCCTGACACAATGAAAAATTAAAGTAAAAAATTAGTTATCTAAATTATTGTCTGTGCGCTTTTAATATAGAAACATAAAAAATTAATACCATCTCCAATTCTGATAATATCAGTGGGTTTCCAATTTTTTCGTGCGCTTTTAATACCACCCGAACCAGTAGTGTGGTGGTGGATCATTTTTTCGGCATTTTGTTTATTGCGCTGACGTAGTGCCTACAAATAAGAAATCAAGATATATCAGAATAAATATATTGATAATTTAATTAGAGACAACAGGATATCATACCTGAAACTCATCGCTATGTGTGTAAGCAACGAAGTTCTCCCACTGCTGATATGTGATTGGTTCTCCTTTTTCCATAGGAGTCAATGGATTATCTCGATAAATGTATTGCTGCCTCAGCCTAGTCTTCCAAGCCTTCCAGAGCTCGTCCATCTTTGCAAGAACTTTGTTTTTTCGATGGTCGTCTGGAATGTTCCAAGTCTCCTGTAAAAAAACAAATAAATTAGATATTAGTTCAATAATTAAAATATTAAATATTGTCGTCGAATTCATAAAAAAAGACTTGACCTTGATCTCTTCCCAAAGACTAAGCTTTATCTTGTCATCGAATTCTTCCCAATTTTTTATGTCACATGGCACGTGCGATCTAACAAAAACGTCGAACCATGTCGTCCAATCCTTCACCATATCGCCAGTGGCTACGCCATTCTCATCAAACTCTGTGTTTGTCGACTTTTTCTTTGACTTTTTGTGCATTTGCCTTTGATCTCAACTTTCGGCCAGAGCTGCTAGCTACCCTTGATGCACCGTCGGACATATCTGTTAATTATATTACAAGAAAGCACAATTCTAATGTTAAAACTCTAACTCTAATTTGAAGAATTATATTACAAGAAAGCACTCTAATTAAGCACTGTCGGACATATTTGATTCTTTAATTAAGCACCATAATTAATTTAAACATAACCCAAATTCTACTCTAATTAAGCACTCTAATTAAGCACCTAATTGAAACATAATCCCAAACTCTGAACTCTAATTTATACAACATATTTGATTCTTTAATTAAGCATCCTAATTAACTTAAACATTATCCAAATTCTACTCTAATTAAGCACCTAATTGAAACATAATCCCAAACTCTAAACTCTAATTTATACAACATATTTGATTCTTTAATTAAGCATCCTAATTAATTTAAACATAATCCAAATTCTACTCTAATTTAATTAAGCACTCTAATTAAGCACCTAATTGAAACATATTGGATACCTTGTAAGAGAGACAGCAAGAGACAAGGCAGCGGGAGAGAGGAGAGGCAACAGCGAGCTAGAGAGAGGGGCTGGCTGCTAGAGAGAGAGGCAGCGAGCTAGAGAGACAGCAATGAGAGAGAGCGGTCGGTTGCTGTAGGGAGAGTGCAGGGTCGGGTGGGAAGCCGTTGGGGTTTGGCTGGGAATCGGCTGGGAGTGCGCGACTTTAATTTTGGTAGCGGCGGGGTTTGAAAATGAACCGGCTGCTCTACAGAGAAGACCTAATACAAGTCTGTTATAGCGGCCTTTTATAAAAAGCCGCTATAATAGGTCTGTTATAGCGGCTTTTAATAAAAGGCCGCTATAACAGACCTATTATAGCGGCGTTCTTAAGGGGTCCGCTATAATAGCTAGGAAGACCATATTACCATTCTCTTTTCAGTTAAGTCACGAAACAAACAGAGGTGCAGTGGTACAAGTGTATAGTTGTTGTTGGAGTTCATGAGTTTGAATCTCAGGTTGGAAAAAAAAATTTATTTTAAAATATCCAAAAAATCACTCAAAATTATTTTTAAGTTGTACAAGTTCAAATATTACAACATTTTTAAGAAATATTACAACAATTCATTCAAACAAATAAAATATTACAACATTTTTAAGAAATATTACAACAATTCATTCATACAAATAAAATATTACCAGATTCATAAAAAACAACATTCGTTATGATTTTTTTTATTTGCGGTGTTTGACCCACACTCCTTCATTGTGATCTAAATAAAAAAATACAAAAAACATATTCTTAATCAGAAAATTAGATAAAAAATTATATAATTAAGAGATGTAATGCTCCGTGTACTAGAAATATACCTGAACGCAAGTAATGCGGCGTGTCGTTGTTCTCCACTGGATCAACCTCTATACCTGTGGAAAATGGCGGTACTTCGTCATATTGATCGTTTTCTTCTTCGACATCTCCCACATCGATGATTCGTCTTTTACCCGAAAGAACCACATGCTTCTTCTTGTCAGACGGATCAGCAACATAAAATACTTGTTTAACTTGTTTATTGGCAAGTATGAAAGGGTCGTCTCGATGACCCACTCTTTTCATTTCCACTGTTGTGAATCCAGTTTCCTTTTCCTCATTAACACCAATCTGATTGAACCATTCACAGAAAAATAATGGAATTCTGAATCTTATGTAATCAAGTTCCCAAATTTCCTCAATTCGGCCGTAATATGGTATTGCCTTACCACCACCAGCTGGCACAGCATCTACTGTTACTCCGCTGTTCTGCATCGTGCTCTTTTTGTCTTGGTTCTTGGTGTACCAGGTGAATCCATTCATGTCGAAACCTTGATAGGTGATCACGTTCAGAGATGGACCTTTGGCTAGCAATGCCAATGTCTGATTACTCGATCCCTCAGATTGTAGTTTGTCTTTGAATCATTTTGTGAATTTCTTATTATGTTCATTAATGACCCAATCAGCACGACCCGATCGATTTTGTGATCTCAACTCCTCAATGTGCTCTGTCACATAATATGCCACATCTTGAAGTTCTGTAAGGACTTTAAAATGTGCTTTTTGTAACATGCGCTCATCCACCCTTTGTGTGATCGATCCCTTAATACCAAATCCTTCTGATCTACCCTCGTGTCGGGACTTCGGAAGTCCAATAGGATCCACTCCATCCATGTGATCGATGTAGAACTCAATAACCTCTTCTGCAATGTAACCTTCAACTATGCTCCCTTCTGGCCGAGAACGACTGCGACATAGCCCTTTGAGTTGACCCATTCCTCTCTCAAAAGGATACATGTAACGTAAATGCATCGGTCTGCACGTTCTGATCTCCCTCACCATATGAATGGTCAAATGAACCATTATATCGAAAAAAGAAGGAGGGAAGTACATCTCTAGTTCGCACATGGTCAGCACGACGTCGGATTGAAGTTTTTGCAATTGTGCAACATCAATAACCTTAGAGCAAATCGAGTTGAAGAAGAAACACAACTTGGTTATAGTTCGCCTTACAGGTGATTTCAAAACTCCTCGGATTGCAACAGGAAGAAGTTGTGTCAACAAAACGTGATAATCATGAGATTTCATTCTGATCAATTTAATTTCCTTAATGGACACCTTTGCCGAGATATTTGAGGAATAACCTGACGGGACCCTAAGGTCCTTTAAGCAACCCAACAAACTTTTTTTCTCTTCTATTGTTAAAGTCCAGCTTGCCACAGGTAGGTAAGTACGCTTTTCGCCCTCAATCGGTGCCAACTCGGGCCGAATCCCTAGTTCGAACATGTCCTTTCTTGTTTTGATCCCATCTTTTGTTTTACCAGGAATGTTCAACAATAAACCCACGATACTCTCGGCAACGTTTTTTATGACATGCATTCCATCTAAACAATGCCGCACCTCCAAATATTGCCAGTAAGGAAGATCCCAGAATGTAGACTTCTTCTTCCATATTGAGTCTTTCAAAGAACTATTATCAGATTTTTTTTTCCAAAATGGACCTTTATATCCTTCACGATCTCATAAACATTTCTTCCAGATAATGGTTGTTTAGCTTTTACTGGCTCTTCTTTTCCATCGAATTCCTTTGTAAAAGTTCGATAGGAATGCTTAATTGCAAGGTGTCTTCGATGTCCCATGTAAACATTCTTTTTATAGTGACTCAATCGTATGGAATGCGTGTCTTCTCGACAAATGGCACATGCTTTACCTCCTTTGATCTTGTAACCCGATAAATTCTCATACGCGGGATAATCATTAATCGTGCAGAAAATCATGGAACGAAGAGTGAAGTGTTCTTTCGAATTTGAATCGTACACCTCCTCTCCTTCATTCCATAATTTTTGGAGGTCATCTATCAATGGTGCCAAGTAAACGTCTATATCATTTCCCGACTGCTTGGGACCCGAAATCAACAACGGCATCATTATGTATCTTCTTTTCATGCAGAGCCATGGAGGAAGGTTATACACACATAGTAACACCGGCCATGTACTGTGGCGGCTACTCATGTTGCCATAAGGATTCATTCCGTCCGTACATAATCCCAATCTTAAATTTCTTGGCTCGCTCCCAAAATCTTTGAATTTTCTATCTATATTTCTCCATTCGGGAGAGTCGACTGGATGTCATAGTTTTCCATCCAATTTCCTACAATCATAGTGCCACCGTAATAATTTAGCGTCTCTTGGATTCATGAAGAGACGTCGAAATCTTGGTATTATCGGTAAGTACCATAACACTTTCGCGGGTGGCCTTTTTTTCCATCCTCATTCTCATTATCGCCTCTTGATTTGTACCGTGATGCATTACACGTCGAGCATTTATCTAGATTGTTAAACTCTTTTCTGTAAAGTATACAGTCATTCGGACATGCATGAATTCTCTGAACCTCCATACTCAAAGGACATAATAATTTTTTGGCATGGTAAGTTGAATCAGGTAACGCATTATTTTGTGGCAACATGTCTCCCAAAAGCTGGAGTAAAGATGTAAAACTCTTGTCACTCCATCCATTTTTGGCTTTTAGGTTATACAATTTGAAAACAGCAGATATTTTCGAATATTTCGTGCAGTCAGGGAATAATGGTATATTAGATTCATGGCGAAACAAATTATCCAAAATTTCGGGAATGTAAGCACAATCAGTTTCAACATTACTCATTATTTAATCCAATTGGACAACAATGTTTGTAAATTGCGGATTCTCTATTAATTCAGTAATTTCTACATTTTCATGATCACCTCCTGATTCATCCCATACATTTTCAACATTATTATCCTGAACATTTTCAATATTTTGAAACTCACTCGTTCCTATTACTTCTGTCGTTCTTTCGACATTCTCTCCATGCCATATCCACCGGGTGTAACACCTCATAAATCCATTTCTAATCAAATGCAGTTCCACTTCATCGACATCCCTATGCCTAACCATGTTCTGGCATTTCGAACACGGACATAGAAGTGACTTTTCACCTTGTAATTTCATATATTCCCCTGCACATTTCATAAATTATTCAACTCCTCTCAGATATTCAGCTGTTTTCGTTTCGCCATTCATCCATATTCTACGACGATCCATCTGAAAAATCAATTATTATAATGTGAATTAAATGTATACATGGGTATCAGAAGCTCCAAATAATTAAGTTTTTGGGCTGGCCAACCATCCTAACCCACTCTTTGAACACTTTGTCTCATTAGCGGACGTATGATAGTTGCAATCTAGTATTTGCGAAGATTTCGGCAGCATTTCCCCTTAGCTCCCCGAATACGCCGACGCACATTTGCATGTACGCACGTATTCGTGGGAACAATTTGGGAAATACTTTACCGAAATCTCCGCAAACACTAGATTGCAACTATCGTACGTCCGCTAATCCTAAATAAGACAAAGTGTTCAAAGAGCAGTCCCAAACGGGGACTATTCGAGATTAATCCCTATTGGATTAATCCCGAACGGGTACCGACCTAAATTAGTTTATTTGCCGATATTTTGGTCCTATATGACAATACCTAACAAAATTTATGCAATGAATGCCATTAAGTTAATATTAATGCATTTTAATAAATTAAAACATTGAATTATATATAGAGAATGAATTAACCTCAATAAAAACTCCAACGAACTCACGCTATGTGCAGTGCGCCCGTCTCTCTCGATCGCTTCAAGGATTATTACAACTGAAGTTAGGCAAAAAAATTGAGTTTTAAATATTAGAAGATGTGTATTTAATGGAGTATTAATGGTTGTTAGCTATGGAGTATGGCTGCTGGTTTTTTGGGCGCCAAATGAAATGGGGAAGAAAGGTATTGGCGCGCTTGTGAAAAATAACCTGAAACCTATTATAGCGGCCTTCCATACCAAGCCGCTGTAAAACTCGAGCTATTATAGCGGCTTATTTAGAGGGGCCGCTGTAACAGCCTATTATAGCGGTCTTGTTCTAAAGTCCGCTTTTACAGAGGTAGCTATTATTAAGTATTCGCTATAATAGGTTTGGAGATATTTTTCTGGCACTGTAACAGCGGCCTTTAACCAATAGCCGCTATAATAGATTCAGAGATAATTTCTAAAATGTCACTCTAGAGCTATTATAGCAGCATTGCTGCCTGTCCGCTGTAATAGGAGGCTATAATAGCTCTTTTCTGTAGTAGTGTGAGTTGCATGCACAAAAACAGAGGAATGTAGCCAACGTTTCTTCCTTTGATAAAAACTTTTCTATACAGATACATCTTAATTTCATCCTTTCTACTAAAAACCACCACCAACTTAAACAACCATCTCAGCTGGCACACCTCCATCTTTCACACTCCTCAAACCCACACAACTAAGAATGCTAAAAAAGCAAACTAAACCCATGAAAGAAATGGAAAAAGGGAAAAGGTTAAAAAAACTGAATGAGGAAACCTTCCACACAATTTAACCCAAAATGGAGGCACCATTAGCAACTAAAAGAACCAACGTTCCTCCCAGCCTCACCCAAGCTACAAATTTTCACTAAAGAAAAACCCTAACATCAAAGCCAGAGCGCACCCGCCTCTTTCAAGAGAGGAACCAGAGTGCCGTTGATATGCGATGCCATCACACGATCCATTGCCCCAATCAGCTTACCTCCTATGAATACCACTGGTACAACGGGGTGCACCACACCAAGAAGACGTGCCAGAGCTCTCTCAATATCTCTTCCCAGCGGTTCCATGTCGAGCTCGTACACAGCCGGGTGCACCCCCATGCCGCAGAAGAGCCTCTTCACAGCATGGCACATGCAACAACTGCTAACACTGAATATGACCACTGCATTCTCCGACGCAATTCGCTCGACCTGCTCAAGCGGGTCCATGGCATGGGTTGCGGTGGCCACGTACCAAGATTCAGTCGTTGCACCGAACTGCATTCTGATTTGTTTGTGTTTGTGTTTGTGCTTGTGGGCAAATGAAATTGTTTGCTCTTGTTTGGTTTCTGATTGATTTCTAGGCTTAGAGAGGAGAAGGATGGTGAATGGTGTGGCGGAGTGGAGCGTGTGTATATATAGAGAGAAAGGAAAGAGGAGAACCCCTTTAGTGGCATTGTCGTAATAAAGAGAAAGAAATTGGGTACAGTGGGAATTAGGAGGAATTTGCGGGGAACATATCAGGTTTGTCGTCAGCGCATGTAAACGAACAGTAATATCAGACTTGTTAAAAAGATGTTAAATTCAGAATTTAATATACTTTTAACTGCCAAGATAGTTACAAATGAAATATTATTGGTTGAGACAAGACAATTTAACGAATCTCCTGTGAAGCCATACAAGATCCAATCATCAGTTACGCTTACGCAACGGTTCGATCTCCTCAAATGAAATAAATAATGGGAAGATTTTATGGTGGAATAATAGGAACTAAACAAAGAGGTGGCCAACTAAAATCGTTTTTACGTTGAATTTTAAGAATTAAAAAAACCTTTGTAACATTATTGATTACAGAATAATAATACATATACTACATTTCTCTTAAAATAATAAAATTTTGCTTTATTAGAAAAAAGTGTGCCCTTTTAATTTCTATTCCGAGCTAGCTCTCCATCTCTAGTTAGAATATCTCTATCCCATTTGCAAACATTTGTAAATATGTCTGAAAATTTTAAAGTGTAAACATTTGTAATTTTAAAGTGTGCCCTTTTAACCGCAAAAGTGGTGAGCAATATCTAATTTAGCAAGCTATTTAGATATGTCTGAAAATTCATGTATGCTTTTGCAAGCGATTTACAAGTGATTCAAGCATCTTAATCCGGCTATTGTTGACTAGAAAGTTTGTGTGAAGATGCTTAATTTATGTTTTACATCTCCCGAAATTATTTAACAAGAATATGAGATTCACCAATCTCTTTTTGCATTCTTGCTAGTTTAGGAAACAAATTTAAACAAATAGCAACTTTTTATTTTTTATTTTTTTGAAATAAGTAAGCAAACAGCTCACCACTTCTTTTTCATTGCTAAAAAAGAAGTTACAAATTTCCACACCAAACATCTCAGCACCCAGCACTTAGTTACAAATTTTTGCAACGGCACCGGTACCCCCTATCTATTGGTACCGGTGCCCCTTCATTATCTAAATCCTTTCTTCCTCTTATTCCTTACACATCCATGTATAGACTTATGCCTCAACCGTCCAAACACAACGAAATCCTGAAAGTCGTTTGATTTCACAGCTAACAAACATAATAAAGTACATAACAAAAGTATTATCATAGGCTAATTGGATTCCCACACTCTACACCACTTTGTAGTATCAGATCACTGAAGCATCCCCCTATGCCACCTCGAACTTCATTTTGCACCCTGCTGACTCCATGCCACTCAGAAGCCTTTCCATCCTCCTCATTTGTAACCTGCATCGCCCATCTAAGAAGATCTGCATTTAATTTTCCTCTTGTCAAACCAGCCCAGTATTTGATTAGTGCAATTATATCTGTCTTTACTTTTCTAATTGAGCTAATTTTACTAGCATTGAAACAATTCTCATTTCTATCTAACCAACATTTCCATAATACCGCAGTGCTAATTATTGCCAACATATCCTTGTTCTTATGTCTAATTACAATATCCCCTAATTCTTCTAAACACCTCGGTCTAGCTTTAATTTGTACTGATCTCAATATTAAATTCCATATCTCTTGCGCCCTATTGCACTGAAACATAAGATGATCAATTGACTCCAATGCATCATGCACAAAACACACATTTCAGATCTCCGTCCCATTCCCTAGCTTTCAAATTTGTTTTGACTAATATTTTTTTTTATCAGTAACCATAGAAAGGCCCTTATCTTAATGGGAACCTTCACTTCCCAAGCAAATTTGATATATTCCTATTTTACCCCTCCATTTACAATCCAATTATATATATCTTTATTCAATAGTTTTTTTTCTTTATTTTGCCATAACAGTGTATCTTTGTTCTCATTCAGAAAAACACCTAATGAAATAGCCTGAACCTGTTTTAGCATCTCCAACTGAACACTGGACAATTATCTCCTGAAAGTAATATGTTCAAATTCTTTCTCAAATACATCTACAACAGAATCTTCTGGATTAGTATAAATTTTATACAAAGAATGAAATTGAACCTGAAATGATATATCTCCATGCCATTTATCCTTCCAAAAACTTGTATCCTTATCATTACCCAGTTTAACATACTTGTTTATTTCAATTATATCTTCATATTTCTTCATCCCCTGTCAGAAAGGTGACCACAGTCCCTTATTTTTTTCTTGTCTTATATTTAGCAAGGAGTATTTGTTTCCGCCACCCTTCTGACTTTAGATCTTTTGGCCTCCATAGCCATTTGCATAATAATAATATGTTCATATATTTTAGATTTGTAATCTCCATACCCCCATGATCTTTGGAGCAACATTTTATTTTGTTAAGATAAAAGTGAAGATTAATTAAAGTCATCTAAATTTAAATGACCTAAAAAACTCTCAGTCAATTTTCTAACTCGCGAATTCCGTAAGCCTAATGGCTAAGAGCCGATTTTAGCAAATGTGATAATTTTTGTACTGAGATTAATACAACTGCATTTTTTTTATTAATACGAACTTATATACATGGGTATATCATATATGGCAGTTGGAAATTTTGCTGGGTACATGAAATGGTATCCACCATTCCACCCCTGGAAATGGATATAAGAATTGAACTAGAAGTTACATTTTTCTTGGGAACAAAATTTTTGATCTAGAAGTGAAGATTTTTCATCTATTTCATTGAAATATTAAATTGAGTCTTACAGAAATCTAAGAGCTAATTAACTACTAATCTGCTAATGTCCTTAAAAAGCCTAGCTTTCTATTCATGTTTTCCTAACTCAAAAAAGCCATCGTAATGTTTCTTTTTCATTCTTTCGCCATCTTCTGGTACCAGTACCTGTCTTTTTACCAAAATATGTTTTTATCAACATACAAACCATTATAAAATAACCTAAGTGCTTTCGTAATTACAAATCAAAAAACTTGTTTTTTCACTCTCTCACACAAGAACAATGCAACAACTAAGCTTTAGTAAAACCAAAATAATTTGAAACAACATTCATCTTTACCTTCCACTTTCTTGGGAACAAAATAATTCACTAGGATCTTTCTCAGGTGAACAGTAATTGTACTGAATTACTGTGCCTAAAAAATTTAATCTAAATTTATACAAGTAAATACATGGAGTACAATCAATGAGGTTGGTCGGGGACAATGTGTACACATGCTTTTACATGTTACATGGGGTACTATCGGCTTCCTTGTACTTTTGTCGGATTGCTTGCGATAGTGTATAGTATTAATTTCTCTAGGAATGTACGTAACATTGCCTGAAGTACGCAATGGATCATTAATTTAGTATACAGAGACAAGCAGTATAGTAATATTGATGTGCCATACACATATAAGAATGAGTCGATGATGAAGTCATTTAGATGATAAGTATATATAAATAGAGATCTTAATTTATTTATATGAAATATATATATATATATATATATATATATATATATATGTATGAAATTTTTAATCATGTAACAATAAATAAAAAATAAATCGTACGTTATAGTCGACGAAAGAGATCGAACACGATATCCTCTTCTTTAACAAATTATCTATATCATCTATTTTGGTTGACCAGCTGATTATATAAGATCTTGCCCACAACACATTGGAAAAATATTGCTAATTGATACTTGGGGAATCAATACTAAATTACTAACACTATCCACAATTCAAATATCCAATGTGACTCGAACACTTTGTTTCTGGTGCCATCTCTCTTATATATCTTTCTTACTATCTTTTGACAGAAGTCTATCATGTGTTCTAGATACCGGATGAACCTTCATTTCATTCAGAAAAAATCTTTTAGAAACTTCTATTAATAATCAAATTAAAATATATAATAAATCACAAACACTATCAGAATTTCTTTATTACCGTGGCAACAAAAAAATCATTTTTGTGGCCATAAAGATGGAAACATTTCTATGGAATAACTATGGAAGAAGATCAACGAAATTATCATCTGTAAATCGTGATTAGCCGTGAAGAGACTAATCCAAGCAAATAAATATATTTTTAGAGATCAATTTGCAATTCTAACAATTTTATCATAATTCAATCAAGAGCAATTTCTAAACTAAATAGTAAACTTAAGTAAAGAGAGAAGGTTTAGAAATTGCAAACAAAGCTATGGCACAAATGACACTGAGATTTTAACGGAATTTAGATATTGACGATTCTACTATCCGAGACTTCCAACCCCCTAACTTAGTAATAGAGTTGAGCCAATTCACTAACACACAAGAGTCTTGTACAAGCTTGAACCTTGTTCTTTTACACACAAAAGTTAAGAGACAAGGCCAAATAAAGGTAGCTAGAATAGATGATTGAATAATGAAATGGAACTCTCAAATCTCACACGAGTTTAGAATAAATTTAGATCAAGAGATTGAGTCAAGTAAGTGATTTTGCAAGGAGTAGTTGGAAGCTCTTTAATGGAGGCTCAAAGTTAGGTTTTGATTTAATGAATTATGATAGATGATACAGAAAGAAAAGGAACCTCTATTTATATCATCTCTCAAAGTTGTATTCAATTTTCTGTGTTAAATCGTTATACAACGCTCTACAACATTATACAACGTTTTAACCAAAATATCTCGAATACCAAAAAATTTTGTGCAATTAATCGATTCCATACAAAATATGTTGAGGTTTCCAAAATATATAATAAAAAAATTCGTTTTATGTCTCAAATAATTAATAAATTTGGTTGGTCCGATTTAGTCGATTTTGGAAAATAAAAACCGAACCAAATACAAAAAAAAAAACTAAAGTAATCAAAAGTTTAACCGAACTAATCCATTTAAACCGAAAAATTGAAACATTTAATCCAATTTTATTGATTTGGTTCAAAACCAAATAAACCAAACCATTTGAACACCCCTATATTATGTGACACGACTTTATTATCTCTCCTCCTTATTAAGGAGTTTGGATGACAAAACACTCAAGAGCTTTGATTTAATGGTTTTTTGGGTGGACTGTGTAACAACCATCCGATCAAATTCCATCTGCAGCGCTTCTCAAGCAAATTTTGAACATCAACACAACTGTTCTCAAGGATTCGCCATAGAAGATCCCGTATAACTTGTGATTAAAGTAAAAATTCGCTGGAAATAATGTACGCAATGGGTTTTGAACATGGGTCAAACCTAATACCTCACAAGCACTTAAACCACTAAACCACTCATTCATTTTTTATACAGTACCTTATGTATTATCTATATCTTTATAATATATACTTTTTATTATAAAACTGTGATTTATTAATATGTATTAATATGGAACGATTTTTCGTCTATATTATTTTCTCCTGTTGTTGTGCACGGGTACGATTATATTAATTAAATATCTATAATTTGCTTTGAAATTGAAAAGTATAATCAGCTGTAATTTTTATTGTCGCAAATCAACAAGTTATAGATATTCAAGTTTATTTTTATATTTCAAGTTTGATTTGTGTTTGGAGGAAAAGCTTAATTAATCAACAAATCAGAGTCTTAACTAATTCTCTTTATCACGAGCTTGCGTTAGAGCTAGATTTGAACCGCATTTTCTTCTAATCGCAAATCAAATTTTACACAATGAAAATAGACTCCATAACATGCGACGATAAAAAAACTCTAATTAATGTTCGATTGACCTTAATGATTTTTATACCAAGTTAGACTCCGTTGAAAGGGCCATAATTGAAGTATTTATCATGCAAGCAATTAAGTTGTAAATATCGAGTATATTTTTTTATCGTGAAAGTTTAGTTTGCAGTAAAAAAAAAGTGCATCTTCAATTTAGCGTTTATCGCAAACTTGAGTTGTAATTACCATTTTTTCACAAGTTAGTTGGTTAGCGGGTGCAGGTCAAGCGAGTAAACAAGAGAAGCATGGGAGATTCGCAGCCTGCGGAATCAAATTTGGGTTCGCAGGACTTTTGAATCGTTGGATTGCATCAATATTCGCGTTCCATGATTCAAAAGTACGATTTACGTTGAAAATGCGCGAATCTTGATGCGATCGGACGGTCAACAGCGCCTGCAAACAAAAATTTGATCTGCAGGGCTGCGGATCTACCCAAATGTGGCAAACACGAGTATTTGCTCAAAGCCAAATTTGAACCAACTTAATATTAAAAAAATTAAAAACTAATTTGGTATATCATATATTCGTCACCTGCCCTTATAGTTATGCTGCATCGACCAGAAGATACATCTCCCAAATACTGGCAAGACTCGGATCAATAGACGACTCAAATACTGGTACGCAACCTTTGTACTGTGAAGAGAGAGATGCCGTCGGATATTTGCAAATAGACCCAAGACTGGTGCATGACGGTGGCAAAAATAATGCAAGAGGTTAAACGCTGATTTCCTGATGATGAAATATAAAACCGCTTGTACTATTGATCACAACAAGCTCTCCTACAGGCTACAGGAGAGGGAAGCTGTTCTTCTACCGCGCAGCAGCGATGGACGGTTCAGATTTTCTACACTGTGTAAGTTACGAACGGTTCAGATTTGATTCAAGGAAGGTCTGATATTATAAAGTTTAGCTTGCACGAATCTTAATGCAAATCAAAGGATGAGATTTGTTGCCCAGCACGCACAGTGTTTTTGCGTTCCACAGGAGAGTGGATGGACCGAAACTTTTTAATAATAAACAAAATAAAATAGAAAAACATTAAAATAGGCAAAAAGAATTTTTTTTTACCAAATTAGGCAAACCGGAATCTTAGAATCCGGTTCCCAACCGGAAACTAAGAATCCGGTTTGATTAAAATAGAAAAATAATGGCGCTGGAGAGGGAGAGATGCACCATTTTTTTAATAATAAAAATATTAATATTTTAATTGATGAGTTGAGTTATATTTAGGTAAGTTTTTGTAACGAATTCGATTGCATTTGTCGAGACTATAACTAAACTTTTTTTAACGTCGCAAATCATTGAGCTGTAGATATTCGAGTCTACTTCCACCGCGTTGAGTCTGATTTGCGATCGGAGAAACGTGCATCTCAAATTTAGCTCCATCTTGAACTTATATCTTAATTATTCTTTTTTATCATGAGTTTGCGTCGGATTCAATTTTGAATTGCTCGTTTCTCTGATCGCAAAACAGACTCGACGTGATGAAAGTAGACTCGAATATCTACAGCTAGATGTCTTGCGACGATAAAAAAAGACTAATTATGATCCCGACGAGCGCAGCTGAACTTGTTACAAAAAAATATTAAGTATGATTAACATTTTTTTCTAAAAACTTCGACTACGCTCTTCGAAATTATAATTAATTCTTTTTTATCGTCGCAAGCCATCGAATTGTAGATATTCGAGTCTATTTCCACCACGTTGAGTCTGATTTGCGATCGGAGGAACGCGCATCTAAAATTTGGCTCCACTATCAACTTATGCCTTAATTTGTATTTTTTTATCATGTGTTTGTGTCAGAATCAATTTTGAATCGCTCGTTTCTCCAATCGCAAATCAGACTTGACGCGGTGGAAGTAGACTCGGATATCTACAGCTCAATGATTTGCGACGTTAAAAAAAGTTTAGTTATAGTCTCGACGAACGCAGTCGAATTCGTTACAAAAACTTACCTAAATATAACTCAACTCATCAATTAAAATATTAATATTTTTATTATTAAAAAATTGGTGCATCTCTCCCTCTCCAGCGCCATTATTTTTTTATTTTAATCAAACCGGATTCTTAGTTTCCGGTTGGGAACCGGATTCTTAGTTTTCGGTTGGGAACCAGATTCTAAGATTCCGGTTTGCCTAATTTGGTAAAAAAAATTCTTTTTGTCTATTTTAATGTTTTTCTATTTTATTTTGTTTATTATTAAAAATTTCGGGTGATGGACTCCTATCCCAAGGGGAAGTTCTTTTTTGTGTTTTTTTGTCACATAAACTGCTCCCTGATTTACATCCTGTAAATTACTCTTCTAATCATACATACTTGTGTAAATTTACATGAAATTTAAAGAAAATTTGGAAGCAAAGACCCCCATCTTTTTCTCAAAAAAGATTTCTTAAAAAGTTCAAGAGTCAAGTTGGGACATACAACAGTATTTGATTCTGTGAAATGGAAATTCAGAAATCATCTTAAAATAAAAAAAAGTAGATAAAAACTAATCTATTTTTTTCTCTCCAAAATTCAAGTGTCAAGTTGGAAGTTGGAACAGGTTAAAGAAAGTAAGGATTGGTTTAGTCTTTTTGTGAAAAGGGAAATTCAAAATGACGTGGTGAATCAGAAGGTAGGTAAGGAGAGAGAGAGAGAGAGAAATGTACACCAGTTACCAAATTCATAAAAAAAAGAGAGAGAAATGTCGGTTAATGGTGAAATGTCGGTTTTTTTAATGCTGAAAACATATATAATAATTAAATTATAAATAGAAAGAAAATTTGTTATAGAGTTCGAAAAATAGACAAGGCAAATCTGACTACGACCGCAATCATCCTTGATTGGCATGGTATTGCTAATATCGTACTTTAAACCATTTTATAATTATGATGTACTTGATTTTTTATTAATATAAATATTAATAATTTAATTCGTGAGTTGAGATACATTTAGGTATTTTGTTGTAGAAACTTCGGTTACGCTCGTCGATACTGTAATTAGTTTTTTTCATCGCAAGTCATTCAGCTGTAGATATCCGAGTCTACTTTCATCACGTTGAATCTGATATACAGTTGGAGGAATATACATCTCAAATTTGGCACCATTTCAACTTATGTCTCAATTCGTAATTTGTTTCACGAGTTTGCGTCGGATTTAACTTTGAAACGCTTGTTTTTCCAATCACAAATCAGACTCGACGCAATCAAAGTTGACGCGGATATCTACAGCTCAATGGCTTGCGACGATAAAAAATTAATTATAATCCCGACGAGCGTAACCGAATTTGCAACAAAAATTACCTAAATATAATTCAACTCATAAGTTAATTATTTATATTTATTAATAAAATAAAGCATGTACACACTCATAAGTGATAAAATGGTTTAAAGCACGATATTGATAACACCGTGATTTTTCATTTTTAGAATATTCAAGACAATTTTTCTTTCTATTAAGAACGTATTTATTAAATTTCTATTATTAAAAAATCCGAATGAAATGTGTCAGTTTGACAAGACGTCATAAAAGAGAATAGATGACGTCAAGAACGACCATTGAAGGTTGAAGCATTGAAGCATTGAAGCTAGAGCTTTCTCGGTTCCCCATCGGTACGGTCGCTGAATTTTCCGGCGTGGAAAGACAAGGCTGTCAGTGTCAGGCCAGCAAATGAAAGTGAAGCACGCCACTTAGCCTTCTGTCTCCTCCTCGCCTCGACCGTTTCTCTGCGGACAAGCGCACGCGCGATCCGAGCTGCGCGAATCTCCAGGCATTGAAACCATGGTACTGGCGCCATGGCGCGGCAATTTAATTGGTTTCCATGTTGAAATAAAATATAAATCAGAGGTACTAAGAAACGAATCGCAGTTTACTGCCATTGAATAATTGATAAGTAGATTTCACAAAATAATAAATTTTCTGAATTAAATTACAATGTTCAAATTAAATACAGCGGCTAAGATTTAATACTAGCGAATAATGACAAAAAGTTAATGGCAGCAGATATGGATCCCTTGTACTAACTCGTTCTCACTTCTCATACTTTACAAGATTTTTTCAAATAAAATAAGGTGCTATATATGAAATGACCCTTTCATATTTTGCATGAGGCAAAACTAGAATTAAACTACACAGCACAAAATCCAAATCGAGCATTTTGAAGGCAGTAGTGTTGGCATGAGATGCGAGTTCCTGTTTCTGTTCGTACGGCATTGGTACTTGATTAATTAACTGGTTTGATTTTATTTGGATTTCCATTATTACAGAATGTCATGTACGGAAACCGAGGAACCATTTTATCAAGAAGATAACATAAAATGAACCCAAGTCGTGATTGTTCACCATATATCACAGCAAGAAAAAACAACATGTCATGAAATGTTATGTAGTCACATGCATGTAAACCAACACGTCGATGCATGAACAATTTAACCTTGTAGATATTGATTGAGTCGAGCAAATCAACGAAATTTCATTTTTTTTTTAGCTTTGATCGAATATCATGCCAGTAAAATGAATGTCACGTCAATACACTTGATCTGTACGTGGTGTCATACTGTCATGTGTGTATTCTCGTAATATTTGCAATTTGGTTTCCATTTTTTACGTTACAATACGTCAACTAAACAATAATATTGTAAGCAAGTAACATAATCAAGTCATGCTACATTTTTTCACTTCACATCATCTTTTTTTATTTATAATTCATACAATATTTATTCTTAGTGATTATTCTTTATGTACTATCTTTATTCGCCTATATGCGCTATAATTTTGAATTTTGACATATTTATTTGTTATCGATATTAATAATTGTGTTGTCAGTACAACATCTATACACATAATTTCACCACAACTTCTTTGTATTTCGTTCTGTTGTTTGTTTGCGTCGAGTTTTCTAAATAAATGCTTTCTCAATTGAGAAATAAGGGGAGTTGTCATTTTTTATGGGTTGAGAACAAAAAAAAAAGCATGTGACATGGTTTCAAAATTAGGTAAATTTTCGAGA
Source organism: Eleocharis quinqueflora (assembly GCA_964058865.1). Lineage (NCBI taxonomy): Eukaryota > Viridiplantae > Streptophyta > Magnoliopsida > Poales > Cyperaceae > Eleocharis > Eleocharis quinqueflora. The sequence continues at coordinate 19,299 of CAXKVX010001955.1, read as the reverse complement.
GGTCAACTTTTATCATATTGATATTTGGTTATTGAACGTTGAATTATTCAATTTTAGTCACTAAATTTTAATATATGTTCAAATTTAGTCACTCTCACATATTCTTTTATCAAAATTTTAAATGAAAAACTAGTGTGGCACCTACATGACAAATATAAAGACAAAAAGATGCACAACACGTTAATTTGTCGTTAAATTTTTTGTTAAAAAAATGAGAAAATTATTAAATTTGGAGATTATCGAAAGTTCATTATCTAAAATGAATAATTCAAATACGAATTTGACACAATTCAATAACCTTCTAGTTATCCTTTTAAAATTATTTGAACTATAACCATGTATCAAAAACTTTTATCTACAAAAATACATCGTAATGGAAAATAGGAAATCTGTTTTTTGAAAATTTTTTGGCCTAGGAATGAAGATTGACACCCCTTGCTACCAGGTGGCTCCGCTCTGGTGAGATTATAACAAGGTGGTATTAATTATATCAGAAAAAGTTTTTTATTTTTTTGTTGTAATTATTTTTTAGAATTGTCATAGGTGGTACATCTACAATAATTTGTACACATTTGGGGAGAATACTTAATTAAAGTGGCGTTCTGTAATAGGATGTCAACGATAACATTTTATTCGTTTATCCTAATCTATATCGTATTCAATAAGGCAGGTATAAATAATTAAGATTTTTTATTTAGATAATTCGATAAAGATATGAGTAAGATTTATTTTTTGTTAATTAAATGAGTAAGAGTACGTGTAAATGCTATTTAATATCCGTTATTTTATAGGATAGATTATAAAACAATATTAGTAGAAAATTTGACAAGAAGAATATTTGTATTTTAATTTGATTGTTTTGATAAAATGATTTGAGTTGCAATCGATTGTATATATTTATATTTACGTAGAGACACGTTTGTAGTTATAATTTGAGTTGGAATCCATATTTATATTTCATATTTTCTTTCTTGTAAGTTTTCTCTTAAGATTGTTTCACGCACATTTCAAAGTTTGTACGTTTCCAATACCCACAAAACTCTAAATGCAATGTTCAATGTTCATTACAACTTGTTAGTTTAAAATTGGAAATGGTTGCTTCGCAATTAGTCTAAAATTAGTTCACTGATCAATATTGAAACGATTGCACTCTCAATTTATTAAATGATTGCTTTCATTATTCAGTTACGTTAAGGTTTTTTGTGTTAGAATTTAGAATATAATAACTTATGAGTTGATTTAGGTTTCAGGACTTTTGTTTAGGATTTAGGACTTTAGTAGTTTACATTAGTAGAAATGTTCACTGTTTTTTTAGAAATGTTGATTGTTATATAGTTATAGATAGACCAATTATAGTAATGTCCAAATTTTAGAAAGTTGATTTAAATTACTATATACATTAGTGATATAATGTTTCTTTGAAATAAATGAATCTAGAGAAGGCTAGACATATTATCCATATCTTTCTCAACCGTATTCACAAGTACAATATCGTTTATCTCGACATACAGTTCGTGGTCGTTTAAACCAGACAACCAGTAGCAATACGTTTATATGACAATGACAATATCTAATAATATGATAAATAAATTGATAACTTGATCTTCATTGGTGTATTATTTTCTGGTCTCATGTAACAACAGTAGTTATGCTCACAGGCCATGCTGGGATTTAATGGGCCTGAAGCCTTTTAAGCCCGACCCAAAAAGGTGCAATTTAAGCTTCATCTAACCTGTTCTCTCTGAAGCCCAAACAAAATTCGAACATGTTATGTTAACCAGGCTTTTTAGTGTTTTGAGGCTTGAGCAATACTAGACCAAACAACGAGATTACTTTTTTTTTCTTGAGATGAGAAGTTTAGATATGAATGTTGGATTAAAGATCAACGGTTTTGATTAATAATATAAAAATCTTTTTGAATCATATCATGACGGTCGAGCGTTGATATTTAATCCAACGGTTCAGATTAACTCACTTTTAGAGAGAAAAAGTTTCTCTCCACAAGATACGGTTCCAACAACAACAGCTAATAGCGGAATATAAAATCCTAATGTAATTTCTGAATAACATTTTCTTTTTAGTTCCATTAATTTATCAAGTGAGTAAAACCCTACATATATACACATTATAGTTTGTGGCATTAATTTATAATATATATTTTTGGGACGATGGAACTAATTAATCTGATGGAAGTTTTATTGATTTTGTTTTATAGTGATTGCATTATTAATTAATTATAGCTCAACAGTACATATTTTGCGGAGGATTGCAAATTTGCTATGTCTCAAAATCACTTAGTGTATTATAAAATAAATATTAAAATCAGATCATTGATTTTGTTCAATTTTTTATAAGCGATTCTTGCCTGTAAAGTTTATAACTTTTGTGAAATATTTGATAGCTTGGTTATTTAGTATTAAATTATATTGTGACGGTTCATTTTCAAAAGAGATGGTTGCATGTAAAAGTTAATAATTTGTTTCAAGTTGATTTAGTTAAATGAGCTTTTGTGACATATTCTGAAATTAAAACCCTTCTTGTTAATTTTATAGTGCAAATTTTACTTTATTTGGGATATTGATCCCAAGAATTAGTGCGTTATTTGCGTTAAAAAAAAGAATTAGTATGTTATAAAATGTACATACATTGTTTAGCATCTTATTATTCACTATCATGTACTAAGATGTAGACATGTAGTTGTTGGTCTATCAACCACAAAATTAAATATCTACAAGAAATGAGGTAGTTTGGTATGTGAATATCTGCCATTTATCGATTATCATTTTAATGATTTCTGTACCATAGAAATCTAAGTCAAAACCAACTTTATTATTTCGTAAGAAAATTCCCTTAGGTTAAACCTACTTAAAAGAAAGGAAATTTTATATCAACGGTTTAATAACGGCAGGAGTACGTCTAGCACCATTGATTTTTTTTTTTTTTTTTTTTGAATGTTGAATTTTTTTTTTTCAATGACAGAAAACGCGAATGTTAATAGGGATCTTAACTTTCATTCATTATTTTATTTTTTTTCTTCAGTTTTCTTTCTGTTTGAGTCTCACTTCGCTGTAGAAATGATCATTCAATAAAGACACTACAAACAGTAATGTCTTTAGTGAGATCCAATTTTATTTTATTTTTTGTTCAATCTTAATGTACTGTAGTAATCATCATCATCATAATAATAATAATAATAATAATAATAATAACAATAACAACAACAATAATAATAATAATAATAATAATAATAATAATAATAATAATAATAATAATAATGATGACAATGATAATAATAATAATGATGATGACGACGACGATGAAAATATTAGAAGTTATAATAAAGATAATAATGAAAAATAACAATAATAAGAAATATTTGTTATAATAATAATAACAACAACACTATTAGTAGTACACTTGATTAATTGTAATATTATAATATACTTGATTAATTGTATTATTATACTTATCATAATAATAATAATTGTATAAGAATATTATTGGTTAATTCTAATAAGTATAGTAATAATTGTAAGCATAACAATAAGTATAATAATAATAATAATAATAATAACAATGAAAATAAAAATAAAAATGGAGAAAGTAACAACAATAAAATTATAATAAAAATATTAATGATAATAGTATAATTAATAGCAACATTACTAGTTCAAAACATATTAACAAAAGTGTTCTTGAAAAAAAAACTTGAAAGTGTTTTAAGTATAATTGTTGATGTAGAATTAACAAGAAATACGAATGATTTAGTGGTGGGGCGCAATTGTTTTGAATGCTTGGTTTGAAATGGCTTAGGTTCGAATCACACTAGGTCATTCTTTTTACCCAAAATATTTGCGCCTCTATATTGCTGAATTAGTTCTCATAGAATCCAAGAGCTTTCAGTTTTAGTCATTCAAGGACGCTATTGTCAGTCGCGTTCCTAATTCCTCCTTCTACAATAATTGCATCTCTAACTTCCTCCTAACTTGACGAATTGAACCCACAATGTAGTGAAAGAAATTGCTTAGGGCGTTATTAATAGTCGCATCCCTAAGCAGTTTCTTTTAAGTTTAAATCAAATCCATGACTTCTCTCTCCAAACCATTTTCTTTCTTCTAAAATTCCGTTTCGATCGTAGAAAGAGCTACGAATGTTTTATTTCTACTAGACCAAGGGACTAGTGATCCTCCTACAAATTAGCAAGTACCACTAATACTTTTCCTATCTACACGATCACCGAAAAAATCAGAATCCGTGTAGCCAACAAAATCCAATTTATTACTTCTACCATACCAAAACTCCAAGTGAATAGTACCTTTCACATATCTCAAAATCCTTTTTAAGACAATCAATTAGAGTTCTTTGGAACAAACTTGATATATTGTGCATATACATACCACATACATTATGTCTGAACGACTTGTCGTAAGATATAATAGACTTTCAATCATTACGCGCTATTATGAAATATCAGCGAGTTTGCCATTATCATCACTTTCAAGTTGAATATTTGTTGTCATAGGAATCTTGTTTGCCTTACAATCCTTAATGCAAATTTTTTGGATAAGCTCATTTGCATACTTAGCTTGGTTGATGAAGATGCCATCTTCATTTTACTTGATTTGTAGTTCAAGAAAGAATGTTAACTCTATCATCGTGGACATCTCAAATTTCCTGCTCGTAAGACTAGACAAATATTTTGCAAGTTTGTTGTTAGTTGATTAAAATATAATGTCATCGACATATATTTGAATTAAGAGAATATACATGTCCCCCTTCAACTAAGACGGTGCTTAATCTATCACACCAAGTTCTTAGTACTTGTTTAAGACCATGTAAAACTTTATTGAGCTTATATACATGATTTTTTTAGAGTTCAATGTTCGAATCTTTTAGGTTGGAAGACATAAACCTTTTGCATTCAAGAAAGCACTTTTGATGCCCATTTGAAAAGGTAAAATTCAAATGAGAGGCATATGTAAGGATCATTTTTATTGATGCAAGTCTAGCAATCGGTGCAAAAGTTTTATCATAATCAATATCCTCTTAAGTATATCCTTTGGCTACAAGTATAGCTTTATTTCTAATTATGTTGTCAAATTCATCCTTCTTATTTCTATAAACCATTTGGTTCCAATAATAGATCGATTGATAGATTTGGACACAAAAGTCCACACATTTTTTTTCAAATTGTACCAACTCCTCTTGCATTACCATGATTTAATTGATGTCTAGATTGGTTTCTTTAGAATGTAAAGGTTATAATTGTGATACAAAGGCACAATATGCACTCATGTGATTTAATTGGAATGATTTTGAACCCCTCCCCTTGGATTACCAATCACATTGTTTAAAGGATGAGAGGATACTTCTCTAATAATCTTGGGAGGTTGATATCTCGGTTGAGTTGATGAAGCACCATCTCCTTGTATCTCTTCATTTAGAATGTTATCCTCTATTTCAACTTGTGCATTATCTTCTTGCACCTCTTCATTTAGGATGTTTGTCTCCTCTTCAATTTGAGCACTTCGAAGTTTCTTTTCATTTTCTTATTCAACAATTACTATTTTGTGAGATGTCTTTCCTTCAATTGGAACTTCTTGTCTTGAGCTTTCTTCAATTCTTTGTTGATTACTTTTACCTACAACCTCATTTTCCTTCTCGAACGCACTTAAGTACTTTCGTAAAACTTTACATGTACAAACTCTATGATAGTCTTAAATTGAGTTACACAAACTCTAAATGCTTTACTTGTATAAGAATAACCCGTAAATACACCTTCAATAAATTTAGGGTCAAACTTACTAAGAGTCAAAGATTGATCAAGTACAAAGCTTTTTTTACCCATAAACCTTGAAATATGAGATATTGGGCTTACAATCATTCTAAAGTTCATATGGATATTTGTCCATTAAAGGTCTAATGTAGATACGATTTATAATTTTGCATGCAATATTAACTTCTTCGGCCCATAGAAATTTTGGTGAAAAATATTCATTTAACATAGACCATGCAAGTTTTTGAAGGCTTTTATTCTTTCTTTCAACCACATCTTTTTTTTTTTTTTGAGGAGTACTAAGGGAAAAAACTCCATGTCTATAATCATCCTTAGAACAAAACTCATAAAATTAGAATTCTCAAAATCTCCTCCATGACCGCTTCGGATTTTAACAATCTTTAGGTTTTACCGCTTCTTGGCCAAGCTTGACATGTTAATAGGTCCAAATAAATTCATGTGAATTAACTCTAGTGGTCTTCTATTAGAAACTTGATCTTTTAGTTTAAAACTTGACTTGGTTAACTTGCCTTTCACACAAGCATCACAAACACTATCAACACACTTCGTTAATAGGTAGACCAACTCAAACTTGACAACCTTTTTACTAGAGTCAAAGGAGATATAATACAATCTTTTATGCCACAACCATGAGTCCAAAAATATGATGAGAAAAACTCAATATTAGTAACATCTTATAGGTACACTCATTGATATTAAATTAAGTAAAAACTAGAAAGACAAAGTTTTCTCACACTTAACAAATTATAGTTCAATCCATCCACAAGATAAGCATGATCAATAGTGAGGTGAGTATCGCCAATAGTACCAAGTCCTACAATGTTACTTGTACTACTACCAGAAGTTACAAACTTCCATCATATGATTCAAGAGTTCTGAAAATTGATTTATTACCAGTCATATGATGAGAACAATCACTATCGATAATTGAATAGTAGTTCTTGTACGGTGACATCAAGCACACTTATAAGATGCATTTATCAATTATCTAACTATTATAGGTTTATATTTTTATTAGACTTTTTTAATTTAAGGAGTCAAAAATAATATTTCACATTTACTTAATAGTTTTTGGAAACCACCTATAGAGTTTTTTTTATGTTTATTCCTTTTAAAATGACAATCAAAGAACATGTGACCTAAATAGTTACAAAAAACAACAAGTGATTTCATACATGTTAGATACTAGGGTTTGTTTAAAAATCCTTTCAATTGGATCAAATATCAATTTTATTTCATGCCAAGACATTTTTGTTCGTGTAGAGATTCTTTTTTTATGAACCAATATATATTCTAGGTTTATACTTATAAACCTTATCAAAAGACATCATTTTTTTTAATGATTTGTAGATTGAAATATTTAAATCTTCTAACCTAGTATTTTTATATGAAGTAGACATACCTTTGTAATTTTTCTTTTTGTAAAAGTTGTGTTTCTTATTGTACTTAAAAAGCATGATTGTTTCTCTTGGTAATATCTTTTGATGACTTTATTTTGTTCAAAATTGGTTTCTCAATCACATTTGCAGTAGGTTTATCATTTGAGACCACTTGTTTTCTTTAACACTGTTTTCATATTGACTCAATTTTGATTCCAAATAGCTTACTTTGGTCAAAAATTTATTTATTAAATCATTATTTTTGTATAAACCTATATTTACTTTATCATATAAGACTCATAGTTCATACTCACTCTAGATGGTTTAAGTATCATACTAAATATTATTACTCTCAATAAATGACCTTTATTACTAGAGTTTGATATACCTCTTTTGAGTTACTAGCAGGGCCGGTCCTGAGGAATTTGGGGCCCGGGGCAGAAGAAATATTTAAATCGTTTATATAGACAATTTTTGTTATTACTATACTCTGTCATACAAATTAAATAAGAGACAAAATCAATATTCCTCAAATAAAATATATGAAATGATGAACATATCAAACGATGCTTCTTGCATGTTTTTTTATAAACTAATGTTTATACTTTTGTACTTGCACAAAAAACACAACTAAATCACATTTCATCTGAAATGACTTGTTATGAATGATTTTTATATCTATAATTTAATGCATAGTTAAGTCAAAAACTAAATCTAAGTATTTTATTTCATTGTAATTTTTATTTGTTTTTACTCAATTTCATGCATTTTATGTAGAGAATCAGTTATGCATAATTTGTATTTTTAATGAAAATTTGAAATAAAATTTGAAGTTTCTAGCAATGGACTCATTTCATGATTTGTTTTATTGTAGCATCAAATTCATTACTGATTTGTCTTGCAAAATCTAGCTTGTGGACTTTGTAAAATTATTATTATGGACTAATTTTCTCTGGCGCTGAATACAAACAAAATAGAAAAAATGCAACTCCTAATTCATTTGGGCCACGCATATACAAGTTTCAAACTCGATTGCACATTGCAAATATGTCAGCTCAAGTCAAATCAAATAATTTCTCCAGACTCATCATATTTAGGGCTATCAAACGCACAAAAGGATCACACAAATACTCTCTTGCAACAAAAAGTCACTTGCGTTTAACGTTGCGTCACAACGCAACGAAATGTTAAAACATGCAAAACGTGTTTCGTTGACAATCATAATCATATTGAACATTAATCTCGAAATATCTTTTTTCTTGTTTATCACATATACATAAAAAAAATATTTCTTTTGGTGCCCTCTGGAGCTTGGGGCCCAGGGCGATCACCCTGGCTGTCCTGGGTTAGGACCGGCTATGGTTGCTAGTGTAGAAAGAAGGATCCTTGACGAAGACATTCCCTTCATATTTAGGTGTCCTCTCTCAATCACTCTTCAAAAAATATTGTAGCATCATCTTCTTTGGATTTTCCTTTTTCTTTAACATTATCTTTCCATGTTTCTATTGCTAACTTTTACTTGAGGTTGCACAGTCGTACTCTTGGTCTTTCACTACACAAAGCAACAACAGATTTCAAAGTATTAGAATTCTTCTTCTTATGGTGAGACTCTACAAGTATCTTCCACATTTTATGGGCAAGATTAACATCAACAAGAGGATTGATAACATAACCATTATTTCTTTTTTTAATTTGATATCTTTGTTATATCAAAGCACTTTTGTCAATTTTATAAAGCACTTCATTATTTTTCAAATAATTCTTCATGGACTTTTCCAAAAACTAAAGTTAACATATTTCTTTTCTAGAATTGGTAGTTCAATCAAATTATTCTCAAAACTCATTTTGCTTTACTCGATTCAAGATCTCAAGAATTACTAGTAGTTGACTTGTTCTCATACCACTTTGTAGAATTTGGACATAAAATGTGTTAAAAGTTTAATGCAAAATGTGTACAATTCAATTTAAGATTCTATCAGGATCTTAAATTGATTAGACTAAGAAAAGAGAGCAAGATATAGTAAGAGAAATTTGACACACGTTGTAACATTGTTCGACTAAAGTTCGCAATGTCTACTCCACGAGACCCCGCTACCACTTTCGGGCACTATAACAAAAGTGTTTACAAGAGATTATCAACAAGCCAAAACTACTTACAATACCTCACAAGGACTTATTTAAGGGTTTATTACAAGGACCACGAATCAAACTATTAACAATAAGCTAGATCACACACAGATCAATCACTTAAGAAGAATAGATAATTGGCTAAATATAACTCTCAAAAGCTCTCAACAATGGCTAAATTTGAGGTTAGGTTGCTTGAAGATATGATCTCTGAACTCTTTGAATGCTTGAAAGTTTGGGGTATTTTCATGCAATGAAATGAAGGTCTGCACGTCTATATATAGGCCATCATCCAATATGCGCAATTTTCTCAACGAACCATTATAATGAGTTTTCCTTGTTTCCAGAAATGTCCTTATGTGTTTGTGCCACTGACAGCAGGCCCTTTTTATCTCCAATATTGTTATAACTAGTTATGTCTCGTTATAACGAGTTCCAACTTGTTGTGACGTGCCCCTGAAGCGTTGCCACAACGCACCTCTCAGGTTTTCTTGTACTTAGTCGTTTTTTTAACTTTTTTATCTTCAGACTCATTATAACTAGTTCTGACTCGTTGGACTGACTTCCAAGTCTTTATGACGAGTTCCTGGACTGTTACAACAACATATCTCAGTCTTTTTTATACTTAGTCGATTCTCAAGCTTTCAAACTCGTTATAACGTTTCATTGGACAGATCCCTTATTTTGCTTCATTCTTCATGTTCTTTATTTTGTTGTGCTCGTCTTGACTGAAGGAACGTTATATGATCTTAATAATGCATGAGTAAACATGTTTAATTTTACACAACATAAATTAAACTTGTGCAAAAATTAGTTTTCAAATAATTTTATAAATTGTCAAACGAGATTGAGTTAAAGCTTACATGTCATTCCTGATCCAATGATTTTAACTTAACTTTCAAGATGTTCCTGTTTAGAGGTTTATTCGATGATTTTTTTAAAGTCCTCTGATGTGGCACACTAATTTGGATCTATTTATGGGCTTCATTGTACTGTTGAGGACTTTGCGTTTGATTGGTTTGGTTTCCACTTATTTTATTTCATTTTGTCTTTTGAATAATTAAGATATAAAATATGTTGGATTACATTTGTCCCCTATCAGTTAGTTAACGTTGAGTATTACCTACCAAGACAGGGAAATGGTAACATTCGGATTATACAAATGTTAAAAGACATATGGACAACTGTTCTAGATTTTTTTTTGTTTTTTTTGTTTTCTTTCTTTCTTTATTTCCTTTTTTGTAGTTTGGATAATTTTATTTCTGTCATCCGAATATTTAATTTGATGTTAGAGTTTTTAGATTAAATTTTATTAGTATGATTAATTTATATATTTCGTAAATTTTGGTTTGTTTTTGGCAAATTATTATTTTTATTGTTGTTTTTAGTATTTTTTCGGACCAAATAATGTAATTCGTGAATTATGATGTCACCGATGTCAATTTGGTTTAATTTAGAGTAGTTCTCATTGTAACAAAAAATAAAGACAGTTCTACCACCTATTTTCATCAAGAATACATCTTAAATATTATTTAGATATATCAAAATGAAAGTTATTTGATTAAAAATTGGAATTTGATTAGTAGCATCTTAATTCAATCAGAATCATTCGTTATAACACTAGAAATAACGTTATAACGCTATAAGAAACTTTGTGAAATTGAAGCAGTTCAGCAAGTAAATCCAACGGTCAAAAATGAGTTAGCATTATAACGACCCTTTTATCGTTATAACGGTAAAAACAATCAATGTGAAATAGAATGATTAAACAAAAAACCAACGGTCAAAACAAGTAGCGTTATAATGGTAATTATACTGTTATAACATTTTCATAACGCTAGACCAAAGTTCCAACGGTAAAATCCTTTGTTCTAACCTGACATAGCGTTACAACGGTACATCTTATACATAATCTAGCGTTATAACGCTATACAAAACTTACAGAATTGAAATTCAACGGTCAAATTATTTGTCCTCATTTTAGATAGCGTTATAACGCTAAAATTTGTACATAAGATAGCGTTATAATGCTAGACCTCACAGACTTACTTTTTGGCCAGATTTGAACCTCTTATTTAGACCCTTCTTCTCCAACAATCGAAGAGCAGTTGTTCTATTGAATCAACATCATTTTCGAGCAACCATTATTGTGCTCTTTGAGCTTTAGTTCTATTGCCAAATCCTTGTTTGTTTGAGAGATTAGTTTTATTCTTCCATTGTCTATCTTTGTGTGAGTGATTAGTTGTCTTGAGCTCCACCGGTGTGTGTAAGAGAGCTCAAGATAGTTGGCTCGATTCGCCATCGGCGTGCGTAAGAGAGATCGAGTTCGACACCGTGTTAGGGTTGGTCTCCATCGGTGTGTGTAAGAGAGCCCAATTCCGAAGTTGTACATTGAACATTCAATTTTATTTAGTGGAGCGAACCAGGCTTGATATCGTAAGAAGCGGTGTCGCCGGAGACTCGAAGACGTAGGCGAGGCCGAACGGCAAGCCAAACTCCGTCAACATCTCTTGAGCCACTTTCTTTCCCTTTACTTCCTTTTTTATTTAAATTATTAGTTGCTGCATTGTGTGATTTTTAATTGCTTAAATTGCTCAATTAAGAAATTGCTTGAATTGCTAGCTTGCTTGAATTGGTATAGTATCGATTAATTGGTCATATTGTACCAAAATTGCAATTGAATTGTTAATTAGTTGGTAATTGAAACGAATTTAGTTAAAAACCTAGGCGTCTTAGTTGTTTCAACTTCCTTTTTTATGTTTAAATTTTTTTATGAAGGATTAGAGGAACTATTTTGCTTGTGCTTTATGCATTGATATACTTTTCGTCTATTTCGAGATTCAAACAAACACACGTATTTCAGACGTTTTCTTATAAAATAAAATTGTAGATTTTCTGGTGCGGGTTATGGTGTGGAAAACAAATAATTAAATTGTTCTTAACAAAATCATAATTGAATGGAATAGAATATAGTTGTGATACATAGAAGAAAGAATTTTGCAATCAAATTCAATTCATCTATATTCGAGTAATATGATATGTCATATGTGTAACTCCATTGAATGCGAAAGAAAATGAAATTAGATTATTTTATTAATATCATGAGATGAAAAAGAAATTTTTACCGATTGTAGAATGAAGTCCCTTGCAATTGTCTAAACATGAAAAGAATAAAATAACGCTCTTTATTCGTATTATGTAGCACAAGTGCGGGTGCAAATATTATATCTGATTCGATTACGGCAATATAGTTGTTTCTTAAATTCTTAGATACGAAAGCGGTTTAATTAAAAAATAATTAAATATATTATAATTGAAAAGCAACATATAAGTAACTATATCTACCAAAAACTATTATTACACACAAGATAGGAGATAACTCATTGGTAAGATGTCTTGATGGAAGGTTGCTTGTTTTGAATTTGTACCCCCTTCATGCTACATTTTCAAATATATTTTTTCAGTTATATAACAAAAATTGTCAGCGATTTTGCAAGACTGATTGTCACGTGGAGTATTTAGACATATCAAAGATCAAATTCATCGATCTGAATAAAATAATCGAATACGCCACAAGGTGTATTCGATACGCACTCCAAAGAATATCCGAGTTTCTAATACGAGTGCAGTATGATACTTGAAGTATCTAAATAGCATAGTATATATACAATCACTTGAATGATAAACAACAACAACAACAACAACAATAATATCTGAAATGATGATGATAACGACGACCACGAAGATAAAGTTTCTATACTACTTTTGAAATAATATATTTTATGACAACTTCAAAAAGCCTTCAGTTTCATGCATAACTTAAAGTCTTAAACACGTTGGATAAAATTTCATAATCAATTTTGCAAAGTAGTCACGACGACAAGATGAGTGCCACATTCTTTTACCACACTGACCTTTCAAAGAATAGAAAATAAATAAATAAATATAAAAATAAGGAAAAATAAAGAGTGGAAAAGGAAGAAAATTCCCTATCATTGGTGGTTTTCCGGCCATACCATGTTTAGATCTTCTACTAAACCATTGAATACATGTCCTTTAGAATAAGAAAGTGTGTGGATTTGCTAATATATATCTAATGTAGATTTTAATAGAGAAAGTTTGAGGTTCAAATCATACTAGGAGTAATATTTAGAGAAGAATTTTTCAAATTTATTTTCTGATTTGTTTGTAAATGTAAATATTGTAAGCTTACGAACAATGAATAAAACAAAAATGTGTGGTTTGACAATGCAAGTAAGCAACAAACCACACAGTTCTCAGTATTTGCACCACGGGGTGCGCATAGAAAATCTGAGTCCGGATAATTCCCAACAGAATAAATGTGGAGTCACGTGGCTGGAGCACCCACTTGTGATTTTTTTTTTTATCAACTTGGTTTTTCTGCCATCCCTATCTTGATTCGTTGAATAAAATAAAATTTATCTTTCTCTTTATCTCTTTTTTAAGAAAGATTTAAAGGTAAAGGTTAATAATTTAAATTACAAATGAAAAACGTGAAGCACCTTTTTATTGTTCTTTCTCGAATGTTCAAGGTGTTAATAATTTATAAAATTGAATTTTAAATTCATTGTTAATATATATATATATATATATTATTTTCCTTACCTTTGAAGTAGTAAAAATATTTGTTGTTCAAAACAAATTTAATGAATTGATTGATAATTTTAATATTTGTATGCTTTCAATGTCGTTGAGTGGGTCAATGTACCGTTATAATAGCAGACAAAAAAAAAATTTGAGAAAAAGAATAGCAGACAAATTTAATAAGCTGACAATTTCTTACTCCAATTTAATAAGCTGACAATTTCTTATTCCAATCTAAAATGTGGAGTAACTTACTCCGGATTAAATTTAATCTTACTTCAACTTACTCCATCAATTTTACTTCACGTTTGATGGATTAAGTGTGAAATAAGAGAGTTAATTCACATCTTACTCCGCAATCAAATATGACCTACATATTTTGCCCATTCTTGGTGTATAAAAGTGAATAGAAAAAAGATAAACAAAATAAGAACCTCTTTTGTTTTTCATAAGAAACTATTCCCCCAAACAAATTTTGCCAATTCTTGGGAATATCTCTTCTTTCATCTAAGAGTTGGGAAAAAGCCTTTTACTTTTTTATCATCGTTCTCTTTATTTCACATGTGTTTGACAAATTTTTCCGAAAGATAATTTATTTTAACTTATTCCAAAAAAAAAAAAATTAGAGCACAAACGCTAGTAATTGACCAGAAGAGAGATAAAAAGAGAGCATTAGATCGTTAATAAGGAAAATAATGTTATGACATGATTTATGATAAATTGAGATGAGCAACATAAGACTGTTTTATGATATATTGAGAATATTAGATGAAATTTAAAAGTTTCAGATCTAAAGAATAACATAAATAATAGGAAAATCAAAACAACGGATTTCGTTTCAAGTCACGTTTATAAACTCGGATATTAAAGATCATTTCTGTAATAGTGTCATCACATTTATTTCTTATATAATAAGTAAATGAGGAGAGAGATAATGTTTCTATTTTTTGTGTTTTATGATGTCTTCAAATCTACATCATTCATTAAAATCAATGATAATTTAGATTTAATTACATAAAAAAATATACATGATGAATAATCTAAATTTTGGAGACACGCACTAAACAAATAAATAGAGGTATTATATCATCTCAAATAAATAAATAGTCTGATCTCATAAATTATGAATAATTACTTGATGATATTCCGTCCATCCACTAAACAAAACTTGTAATTTAATTTCTATGCTGATGGAAATTAATGATCTAGCACGCAATGCTAAATTTTATGAAAAACGATTGGTTCAATTTATTTCAAATTTTCAACCTCGATCTCTTGAAAAGTCGATTCCACACGTTTCTCCTAGGAAGTTTCGTTTAAAAATATAAATCGTCAGAATAAAATTCAAACGTTACATGAATTTAAGGACCAATTAGAAAAGTCAGATTAACAAATTGTTGTCCATTCACAGTTTCAATTAGAATTCGTAGATACCACATTTGATACCGACTACGATACCGATGTTATTATGTACATTTAGTTTAGTTATTATGCATATTATTTGAATTATTATGCATATTATTTTATGTTATGTTTTGTACTGAAAAAATTATTATGCGTGTTAAAAAAATAATGTTCATAATAATTCAAATAACATGCTTAACTATTTCAATACAAAAAATAACATATATAACTATTTCAGTACAAAAAATAACATGCATAATAAAACAAATAATATGCATACTAAGTTACTAACTCAACTAAATGTGCATAATAACACCAGTATCCTTAGTCGGTATCAAATTTGATATCTACCTATCAGCTTCCTTAAAAAAAAAACCAACGGAGTAATATGAAATATTAACGCATTTTTTAGAAAAGATCTGAATATAAAATTCCCGTCCATGCACATTTTCAATTAAAAAAAACCAACGAAGTAATAAGAAATCTCAACGCGTTTTTTTTAGAAAAGGTCGGAATATAAAATTTATGTCTCAAATCGTAGAACTTGATTATTATATTAAAAAAAATTTGGAGACCGAATTTTATATTTTTTAGAATTTATTTATTATTTTTTTAAAAAGGTGAAGAGTCAATTAATCTAACGATCTTTGAGCCATTCGACGTGAAAGTTTCACCTCTTCAAAAATAAAAAAAATAAAAAATTCAATCTCTAATAAAATTTTAATATGACGACACGCTACGACTTGCTTGATGTTTTGTAACTTGTAAGACATCGTAGCCATGCTCTTTTCAATTAACAAAATATATGAATTTGAAAATGTTTTAAATTGTGATTTTCTACGTGATTAACTGCGGTTGATCACTGTAAGCAGTATGCGAATGAGTGATTTTAATGTCCCACCATTTTGAAAGAAAAAAAAATTGAGAAGTCATCAACATTTAAATATGGACGAGGTATAATACACGAGGATCCGATCAGTAAAAAAAATGGAACCAAATTCGTTGCTCGTATAATTCTTTTTTGTCTTCAACTTGCTTCGAGCTGAATCGTTTAAAATTCATCTAACGACTAAATTATTTATTTTCTAAATCAAATCACAGCCGTCCGTAACGATAATGTGAAGAGCACATAAGATATTGACAGATCTTTGCAGAAACAGTGCTACAAGTTGCAATTATTTGCATCACTGGGACCTTTTGAAGTGTGTGAAGAGCTCTAAATTTGTTGTTTATAAATTTCTTAACAAATAATTTGTTGCCTAGCTGACAAGTGACAACCCGTTTGACCGAATTTTAACATATCTTTCTTTCCAATACATGCATAATGTTATGATTATTACCAGAGATATATTGTACTGTAGAAATATATGCAAATTTAGTTTTTTTTATTATAGCAAAACTCCAAAATAAAATGCCGGTCTCCAATAATCGGAGACAATAAAATGTTCAAATATGCAAATTTAGTTAACAAAAGAAATTAAACGCCATGTCAAATAAATGAACTCCCTTGTACAATTATTAGGAACGAATAGCAACGGCTTGACAATAACTCTCTTTTTTTACGCGATTATAAGAAAATTTCTTACTAATTACCTAATTAAATTGTACAAGAACTTCTAAGAAATGTAATTTTAAATGATAAACACAATTCAGATTTTGCGAGGGTACAAAAGAAAATCTCCTAAATAATAAATTAATTAGCTAATTAAACTGTGAAGAAACCCCAAGGAAGGAATAAAAATCAAGCATTTACTTACTCTCCATTGTGTGAAGAAAGAAGCTAACAAATTGAACGAATCAACAAAGTCCACTGTATGTATTCTCTCTTCTCTCTCAGTTTTCACACCATATCTAATTTAATTCCTCTTTAATGTAATAAATTACCCAAATCTATTGTCTATTACTCTATTGCTACAAGAAGAGAAAAAAAATCGCACTGTTCTTCTCTCCTCTTCTTCCCTTCCCCTTCTATTTCTATCTATCTATTCTATCTCTTTCCATAAGTATCTCTGATGCAGTGCTCAATTGATACCAAATCCAAATCTGTTGATTCCAGCTGGGGAATTGATTGTTGAATTGAATTTAGATTCAGTGAAACTCGATTTGGAGTGATCCGATTTATCCGAGTATTTAATTGTTATTTGGTGCTGTTGTTGGAAACTGAAAGTGAGGAGGTGGGTGCGAAAGATAAAATTTGTGCGGCTTTATCCATTAATTAAGGTAAGAATCCGATGGCGGAGAGATAAAGGGAGAGAAAGGAGATATAGAGATGATGAGGATAGAGATACGAAACTTGTAAAAGATAAAAGAGAGAGGAGAAAAAAAATAACTTAGTTAGATTGAAATATAGTGTGAGCGATGGGTTGCTTCTCTTGTTTCGATACAAAAGAGGAAGGAGATCAGCTTAATCCAAAGATTTCGAGTAGCCATGAACAGCCGATGCAGCCGCCTCGTATGGAAAAACTATCTTCAGGTTAGTTTTGTTGGTTTCAATCATTCTTATTTTTAGTTTACTTTGTTTGGATTTCTAATTTGTTACGTGAGATTTATGTTGTTTGGATTATAGCTAGAAAATTGATTATAAGAATATAGTACATAGTTTATGATGTACCTAAGATTAAACAATCCCCTGTCATCCGATTTAGCAAGTTTATCGTGATCTAAAATTGATTTATATAGAGGAATTGACACTTGAAATGCGATCTAAATTTAGGTCCAGAATTTCTTGTGCTGTTAAATCTTTTTGAGTTGGTGGTTCGGATCTAGCACCTTGGTCAAATTTGTTATTAAACTTTATGCTATTAAACTGATTCAGTTTGCACCGAAATTCTGAAAGAAAATATGGTCAATTGATCACCATTGATTGATGAACTTCTAGCAAAATTATGTCGAAAGCATATCGACCTTCTAGTTGTAAATTATGGATATTACTAAAGACGTATTATCCTTCGGAGTACAGTGGAAGACTGGAAGTATGTAATTATTTCAAAGTTGTGAATGCCATTTGGAGATTATCATATTATGATGTAGTGCCTCTGCTAAAATGACAAGGATCTTATATCTGCACCCCTGTAAATTCTGCAATATACCATCCAAATCCCCTCCCCCCAATTCTAATCTCTTCCATCCAAATTACCCTTAAGAATTTTCTCTGTTTCTTAATTCGTTAGTGTATAAATGGTATTTCTAAAATTTTGGATAATTCTAGCATACATCCAACTCTTATGTTGCAGATCTTGCAGAAATATTATTCAAATTAAAAAAAGAAAATTTGAGTTGTATTCCTAATTATTTAGATAAGACAAAAAATTGAGTCAATTTGGAATATGACGCTCATTCATTGGAAAGCTAAAACTCCACCTTTAAAATTTTTAAGTTGTTTTGTGAAAGGATAAACATTTTTCAAACTGATCCGCATTTGATACACATTCTATCTAAATAATTGTGAATACAGCTTTGATTTAAGTTTTCATTGAACTATATTTCTCAAAGATATGTACTGTAAGACTTGGGATGTATTATAAATTTGAATGTACACTAGAAATACTTTAAAAAATTTGTGAGGACACTTGAATTATACTCATATTGTGTTTTGAATTTTATGACTCTATGATTTTCATCATGAAAATTTATTAGGTTTGGATAAGCAACGAATAAAGAGCTCAGTGGCGTCGAAAAAGGAGCACTTTTCCATAGAGAAAGAGAAAGAGAAGTATATTGTGCCTGCAGGGGTAACAATATCGGCACAGACCTTCACATTCCGCGAGCTGGCGACTGCTACTAGAAACTTCAGGCCTGAGTGCTTTTTAGGAGAAGGCGGTTTTGGCCGTGTCTATAAGGGCCGTCTTGAGAGCACTGGCCAGGTTATTTTTTCAAACCTTTATTTATTTTTTTCTTAATCTACCACGATTAATATTTTGCTCTAAAAAATTGACCTAAAGATGAACCGCAGTATAAAAATGATTTGATTTGAAGATTCTCTTTCAT